>BQNB010171858.1:3500-13520 GCA_026074375.1 Tanacetum coccineum
GATATTGTTCAAACATGTTATTTTGGGACCAATATTATTATAACGTCTCTTTTGAGTCGTTCTTTATGAATTATGTGTGATTGGACTATGAAGTAACACCCATATATGTTCCGCTGCGTTGTCCCGAAAATGGGGGTGTTATAATCACGCTAATGGGAAGGAGTGAAAGCAATTTTTGGATATCAAGCGACATGATGCGTCAACTACCTCCGGAACCATCACGCCAGGAGGCATTCGAGGATCTTGTAATAAATTTCATTCTCGATCAAGAAGAAAATTTTAAGCAACTTGAAGAGTATATGGGTGTTATTGGAAGTGATTTCATGCAACTCTGTTCGGAGGTTGTAGGGAAAATTAAAGGAAGAAATAAGGATGGAAGAAAATAGAACAAAAAATATCAAGAAGATCACAAGGTACCCCGACACTAAGGATCTCGAGCCCCTTAATGGTTATAAACTCTCAAAAGTTCACACAGAAAAGGCATCTTTCCATACACCTAAATTCATCTCACCAAAGTCACTTTGTGTCAAACACGTCCGCACAATCTTCCCTAGTCCACCTCTGATAAGTGAAAGTACCTTTGGCTTTAAGCCTGGTACAAACAATAACCGAAATGGCAAGTCCTGACATGATGCGAAAAAGTCAAGCCCACAAAGTACCCCACAAGTCCTCCTATCATTTCAGGAAAACACACCGCCCGTGACTCGCCCGGAAGAAGTAGAAGAGACTTTAGGAACCCCGATAGAGGTAGAAGCTTTTAACGAAACACAACTAGAGGATTTAGGCTTAAATGCTTGTAATCATGACATTCCTCTTAGTTCTAAGGAAGTTCCAGGTTTTAGTAAAATGAAGCCTTAACCACAACCCTTACCAAATTATCCAGCCTTAGATATAAGTCTAGGAGATAAAAGAGGCCTCGAACCACCCATCAAACCACATAGTCCGGATAGTTTTAGGATGAAGGAAGTAGATCATTTGACCAATCATACATCGCCTTCACCTCATGTGGCATCTTTCCACCTTAAGGATACATATTTCTATTATCACCCATGCATTGGCGACCCCAATAAACATTATGGATTTAAACCTGGTTTATTAGGACAAAGTGGATCCCTAGGTGTTGATTTTTTGAATATGGAAATGATAGAGAATGATTAGGAAGTAGAATCTAAGGAAGTTTATTTTCTAGGAAGAGGACTTAACTCACCTGTTAGGCTAAAAGAAGTAGAGAATGTTAGAATAAAAGAAACACACCATTTGGAGCATATCATTCAACAACCAATTTTTTAGCATGTGGCCCCTTCTCACAACAATGGTGTGTACCGTTACTATCACCCGCACTTGAACTCAAGTGTAGGGGAACCTTCCCCTTTATTTGTTAAATAAGGGTAGAGTCAGGCTCGTGACTCGAATAAAAACAAGTGCTTCTTGGGAGGCAACCCAAGCACGTCTCATTCACCTAATATTTACTTTTCCCGCACTTAGGAGTGTCGTGTGTATTAATTCTTTTCATTTATTCTTTTATGTTTGAATGAATTTTGTAATAATGCTTTGTTTGTTTATAACTTCGTCTTATTTGCAATCAAATGTATTTTGTAATAAAATAAGTGTAGGGGAATATATCCAGTTTTTAAGAACAAAATTCAAACATTTAAAATAAATTGTTTAGATTAATTCGCATTAGTTTCGAGTTATATGATTGTAATGATTAATTCTAAGTTTTTATGAAGTGCTTTCTTAAGATTTAACTAATAAAGTTGCATGCAGGAAATTTCTCATTAAAAACGAAGAAGAAATTTTCACAGACGTTGGAGACGGCATCGCGTCTCTAGCTATGTAAAAATTCGAAAATTTTGAAGTATTTCTGAAAAATAAAATGTATAATATTTAAAATTTGTAATTCTTTTGTAAACCTGCATAAACCTATAATTATGTCATTACTCTCATCCTATCTTTACTGCTCTCATAAAGTCGAAACCCTAAACTCATTGTATATTTATCTATCCCACCGATTTTATGCTTGGTATAGTTGTCTTTGTCTTTGATTATAGGTTATATTTGACGAGAAGAAGCTTGGAAGTTCTTAGGAAGTTTTCATTAGACAATTCTTGGAGGACGATTTAACTAGTTATCGCATGTTTCTTCTTTATTATTGAGTAAACCAAAGGAGTACTAGTTTCTTTTCCTTGTTTTCTTTTTCTTTTATTCGTTTTTACGGGTACTTCTATAGAACATTGGGGACAATGTTCAACTTAAGTGTAGGGTGGGAAATAAGCCTTTGAAACTATTCCTTCATTTTTCATTTGCTTGTTCCTTAAAATGATGGGTAATATATCGAAACATAGCATAAAAAGGTAATTTTACCCAAATTTTAAATTTTTTATGACACATACCGATGAAAATCGAGTATTAATAGCATCTCATGGATAGGAATGTCTATGACTAGCATAAAAACCCTTAAAATTCCACCCCAAAAATGTAAGGTCCGCCTTTAGATCTTTAAGAATTCGGGTATCCATTATTGATACCCAAGATAGTTTGTACCTTTAGCTTTCTCGTGTTAAGGTTCGAATGCAGTCATATGTGTATATTATGTCGTTACAGATGTGTACGTATGGTCTAGGTCACCTTTTCTAGAGCATTGGTATTGGTATTAAATTATACGAGTGTACCGGTAGTATATTAAATTCTAGAACTTGTTTTTGTGATGCATCCCGAGACTGCATATAAGTATTAGGATTTGCTAGATTGATAAGAGGCACTAGGATTAACCAATTGTTTAAATCCTAAGACCCTGTAATTGTTATTATGGTCACATCGATCATGTAACTATCCCACACCCTTGCTATGCACATATTTTTAGTGCAGGATACCCCTAGTACAACCCTCCGAGCCTATCCTTTTCACGGTTCTCGTAATATTTTGGTTAAGCCGGACTATTAATGAAGGGCATTGTCACCCTTGAACCAATTGTTACACCCAAATCGCCTTAGTCTACCCTATATGTACTCACTTTTAGTACCTTATTGTTTTAACCTTGAGTACACGGTTGCTAAGTTCTTATCCTTGTAATATTATTTTGGGATGATTGAGATTCATAGTAGTATTCATCTTATGAAGAATTGGGGAAGAAGTAATTTATTACCCCTAATAGAGCTCAATAAGCTCCATGTTATTTTGATCTACCTCAAATTGGGTTATTAGTTAGATTGTAAATAATCGAGTATGTAAAAGTTAAAGCGTAGGGGTGCATCTATAAACACCCATGATGTATTATATGTTTAAGCAATGGCAGGGCAAAAGTGTACGAAAAAAATATATAAAAAATGTATATAAAAAAAGAGTGAAAAATGTACGGGCTGCCATTTGCTTATGTCTATGTTTATATTAGAGTCAAGAAAAGAAAAAGAAAGAGATTGGTGTAGAATTGTGTATAGTTTGTATATCTTGTCAGAGTCTTTGCACCCCCACCCACCCCCACCCCCTGCTTAGCAACCAAACAAACGTGTATTCTTATAAATAATTAGCTAACCCTTCCACTCCAAATTCACCCAAAAGTCACTCCCCAAATGTATCATATCCATTTCTATTTCCGTTAATGTTATCTTACACCTACACCCCACAACCCTTTAAAAAGGACTTTTTTGACTATAATGAATATACTTGCGACTTAGCGGTAGGTTTGATCTTATAAGCCTATGGTAAGTTATATGCTATGACAGGTTAATGAGTGTTGGTTTTCCCGTTTTCCATTATGTTAATAATTTATTATACACCTGAGAGAAAAAGAGAATCAAACACTTATGTGAGGTGCTAGTTATATACTTTTCGTGCCCTTTTTTAATTACGAGGTCTAAAAGGTTGTGTTGTAAAATGCTTTTAAAGAGTAGGTTAAATGACCATAATTATTTGTATATTGTTCTAGGCTAGAAAGCCCATTTGCTTGAGGATAAGCAAATTCCAAGTGTAGGGGTATTTGATGAGGTGTCATTTTATACACTATTTCAGGGTCATTTAACCCCTTAAATTATGCAAATATGCCCAGATTACATGCTTAATCAATTGTTTTTAGGTTTTTAGCACTTGGATGACATTTGGAGGAAATACACGTGACTTGGGCTCATTTGGAGAAGAAACAGACAAGATTACGGACCTACACCAAATCTCTTAAAGAATTATGCATACAGTGCGTGGAGACGGCGTCGCAGGTATAAAGCGACGCCTTCGTGATCTATCTAGTGACGGCGTCTGGAATCTAGCGACGGCGTCAGGATGCGGCCGACTTAAAGAGGATCTAGAATCATTTACGTGGCGACGGCGTCAGGACTTTAAAGCGACGCCGTCGTAGCGATTTTTCTATATATATTAAACCGAAATTAGGGTTTTAAGTGTGTAACTTTGTATAATTTTAGGGAGACGAACTCTAGTCATTTTAGCAGCTTTTAAGGTCGTTTTTAGGGCCTCAAAACCCTATTGTAACTACATTTAATCCATGTGATAATCAAATAAGATTATTTATCATTAATCATTCAATATGTCTATGTATTGTGTGATTGATTTATGTTCTTGCTTTATCTTTAACATGCTAGGCTAAACCATCCTTTGTATTTACTTATGATCGCAATAGAAATTAGGTTTGCTAGATCCTTTAGAGTTGCTTTCTTTGTTGGGGGGATGTTGCGTGTTTCTCGGGCTCTAGAAAACTAGACATAAGATATTAAATTGGCATAGACGTCTAGGGAAACGCGAGTAGTGTAGAAAGGATACCATCGGTAACAGTCTTCATACTACCTTACCCTTAATATGGTTGATCCCTCTTAAGTTATTTCACATGTATAATATATTCTTAGGGGCCTTGTAATAGTCTCCATACTACCTTACTTGTGTGTTGCCATAACGGAATATTAAATAGACGGCGTGTTCGTGTAATCCGTTCATGACCTAGGAAATACTTACACGGATCATCACAAGTGTGACAAGGCAACAGATCTAGGAGAAGCAATCTGAGGAGTAGTGCATGATTAGGTAAATACATCTTTTTATCATAAAGTTATCACCAGTAGTTTTAGATTATATTTAGTTTATTATTAGTTAATCAAACCAACCTCTCAAACCATGATATTTACCTGTTTTCTATAAAATATAAAAACACAAAAAGAATCTTCTCTCAACCCCTTAGAATTCTGTTAGACCGTGTTCGATCCTTCCCAACCTATTCCCCCTAGAGAACGATAACAACCCCCGAGTCTTGCATATACTACACTGCAACGATTAGATACACTGCCTAGGGGATTGTAAAACTTCGTGTGAAGTCTTACGAGACCCCGCATCAAGGCTATACGGATAGGAGCATGAGAAAGATTGTCTTATTATTGACCGCATTGATCATGGCCAATGGTGTTGGAATTGGTCGAGGCCTAACCTTGGTGCTTGAAATTCTGCTAATTTACTCGAAATGCTTTTGAAATTAGTTATACACAAATTAACGAAGTTGAAGATACTTGTGTATGGTCGTTGGGCACTGATGGAACTTTTTCTATAAAGGGCGCTCGATGTGACAACCCGATATTTTCCGTTCATCAAGTTAGCCGTTCCCGTGTAGTAATTTGAATTTTTAAATGTTTCGTTGTAGCCTTTACCGTTAACGGGAAGTGTGTTTCGTTACGTTTGTTATCTGAGAATCGTCTCCGCGGGAAGCGGACCGGGATGCCAAACGTTGTAGGTTATTTTTCTGCTATATCGCTGTTTTTATGTTTTTAAGCAATGTTTAAAATTTCATAATTTTTAGTGATACCGTTACTCGTTTCGTTACTTGCGTTATCCGTGTTTTACCTAAACTATAAGCTTAAAGCATTCAGATTGGAATTAAAGCATTTTGAAGCACTCTAGTCAACAGTATTATAAAAATGAAATGGTCCCCCCCCTCCCTTGGCATATTTCGGTGCAAGCAAACAAACCAACAACCTTAAGAACTTGGTGGACAAGTTTAAATTCAAAATGGAATGAGACAAGAGTAATTCACATGTTATAAGCTAGCTTAATCCTCATTGGTGGATCATTTTGGTCCCCCCACCTCATTCTTGTCCTCATTTTCGGTACACACATACACACACTATAGTGTGTGAAGTAACTTGGTGATTTATATAACATTGTTACTTCCATTTGTTCATTCTCATACACACACACTTTACATTTTAGCTCTTTTTCTCTCTTGTTCACCCTAAAACCCACGAAAATATACAAACACATACAAATCCATTTATTTTTCATCTTTGATCAAAAACACTTGAAGATTTATTGAAGGTTTGATCATTTGTATCATCCGGGTATTTGTTAAACAACATTTGGGTTGTTATAAATCTTTGTTCATCACCTAAATCTTCTAATTTTTGTAAGTCTTCAAATTCTTTTAAAACAACTTTTACTTTTTATTCTCATGTGCATACATCTAGTTGTGTCAAATTTATTTTGTAAAAAAACAAAGGTTAAAAAACTAACAAAACCCTAAAAGGGTAGGCTTATATTTCGAACCATACAAAGATAAATATAAGGAAATCTTAGTTTTGTGATCGTGGTTATTTTCGTGTAATAAAAATGATATGCTATTGCTCATATTTGTTCGGCTTATGTTTAAAAAGTTTGTGGAAAGCTTATTTATTTATTGTGAGCTTATTGGGGCTTGTATATATATATTTCGGCCCAAATGAAAAGCCAAGAAGGAATTATTGTTTAGCTTATTTTGTTTTGACATATATTTTGTTAGCTTATTTTCTAGCTTTTTGTAAAAGGACAAAAGATAAACCTATTCGGCTCAATAAATAAGCTCGAATATAGTTTATTAAAGCTTAAAGCTACGTCCCACATACAAGACCCAACACCATGAGATCATTCATGAGCTCATATGGTTTGGCGTATTATACTTGACTTATTGTGAGCTTATTTAATAGCTTATCTTGAGGTCACGTATTTATTACTTAATATTTTGCTTATCGGATTTAATGGATAAGTAAAACTACATTTTCGGACATAACGGGCCAAAGCCCAACATATATACAAAACACCAAAGTTAAAGCTCGGTGTTTGTTAGTTTTTTGGATAGTTCGTGATTGACTTATTTAATAGTGTTACGATTTAGATGTATTACGTTTACATTATTTTAGACGCTCGGAACGTTACGATTAATAATGGATTTGATGACAAGTATATTGTAAATAAGGAAAGTGGTTTGAAAGTGGTTTTTATTAAAGTCTACGACTTTGGAAAACGTGTAAACACGAACGGGTCATGCCGAAATTTTGTAAAATCTCTATACTTAGAAACTATTTGGAAAAACATAAACGATAAAATACTTCGATTAAATTACCTAACTATTTGGAAATATTAAATGATAAATGACAAGTTTATTTATGTATTAACAATAACAAATATAATATCTATATAAGTAATATAATATTATATCTATGTACGTTTCGTTAAAAACTCGATCACTAATAAAATAAAAAAAAACGTTAAAATACACTAAAAGACGAAATATTTTCTAAGATGTTTTGAAGTGTCGAGACTTGTCAAAACTTATAACTTCCGAAAGTATGTTTTAAAAAGGGATACGCCGTGTCTACTCGTGCTCGGATGATCAGTTCTTGCGTTAAGCGTTATTCGTTGTACATCATTCTTAAACGACGACTATATGATAGGTTGTCGCTAGAACTGTGAGATTCATTTTCACTTGATTGATTCCTTTTGATCCACTACCCGTCTAAGGTGAGTTCATAGCCCCACTCTTTTACTCGTTTTGAATAAATGTTTTATAAAACTGGACACAAGTACTTTGCGTGAGATTTTCATTGTTTACGTGTTGCCTAAGTAGCGTTTAGACCACTACTACCCCACTTATCATGAACCGTTAATCTCTTGACTGGAGGATCGGTCGAGGGAGCGTGAATGTTATAAATAGATCTATTGGGACTAATTATCCCTATCCGAGTGAGTAGCGCTCACTACCCACGGGGTTCCCAATAAACGGATATATACCATATCGAACTTAAGAAGGTAGTCTTGATCAGTTACCTTGGGGGCTTGTTTCAACCTAGCAATATACTATGCTATAAACGTAATTAGCTTCGGTGTCATGAGCTTAGCGTAACGTAAATACCTTTTTATGTGAAGTTGTATCTGTTATAACTGTCGCATACGTGTTGATATCTTGTGGTCCACTATAATAACGTTTGAACTAAACCTATGAATTCACTCAACTTTATGTTGACGTTTTAAGCATGTTTTTCTCAGGTGCTTAACATGGATGTCGTTGCTTGACTTATGTGAAGTCTATTTGCCTGTACCAGTTTACCAGAGATTTATCTATGTCTTTAAATACCGTTGTTGAACTCATTTAAGCTTCCGCGCATTGTATTTTAAATCCTTTTAATTCGATCGATGTAAAACTTATTATTATTTTAAATTTATACAACGGTGTTTATTTTCAAAACGTACCCTTAGAGGTCGTTCTTTATGCTTTGTACTTGAGATATCCAGGAGCGTCACGCCTCCGGATACGTATTTCGTCTAAGGCCTGTTTTGGGGTATGACAGTTTGGTATCAGAGCCAGGTTATAGAGAACCAGGTAGTATAAACTAGGTCTGGACTATAACCAGTATGTGATCCTACGTGATTATGTGCCTTACGTGATTTTACATAGTACGTATGCATAAATAAATACTACGTATATAATATTACGTATTAAATACTAAGTATATCTAATATTACTATAAGTATTCCTTATTTCATTCCATCATGCCGTACTCGATGATCCGCACATTCATTCGTTCATTTTGCATTCATTCAGTTACCCATTCACCCATTCATATGTTGTATCATGCATGGTTGATATAAAGATGATTTATATAAACTTTGCTTGTGCAAGTCATGACTATTTCAGTTATCTCGATTTCATTGGACTCATCCGAGGATAGCGTGGGGACACCTGCTGGACGAGTTATCTTGTTTGGTACCATCCCTACCACTATTCCCGACACCACACCAGTGATTACTATACGCACTACTCAGACTGACACTACAGTGTTACCCACAGAGATACCTATCATAGCACCTACTATACCACCATCCCTAGATTATACACTAGTGTCTCTGGATTACTCACCTGCATCTGATTCAGAGTATGATCCATCTAAGGATCCATCATCAGACCATATACCACCATTATCAGCTACCTCACCATTTTTATCATCGGATGATGACACCACAGACAGTGATAAACCAGATACACCACCATCACCTACCCATGGTACACCTTTCATTGAGATTACCTCTTCTACCTAGAGATCACCTGTCATACCTCGTCGTCGAGTTATGATTCTAGCACCTGGACAGCCTATTCCCTATGGTCGACCGTACCTCTACCATCTTAATGGGCCGGTACACATGATGACTGCGAGGAAGAGGGTTGGTCTGTTACCCACTCATCGTCTTGCTGTAAGACATTCTGTCGATCATTGTTCTTCAAATTCATCATCAGAGGCATCATCAAATTTTCATTCGGATGCTTCATCTGATTCTTCATCGAGACACTCATTGCCGGATCATTCTTCTCCCGATTTACCGAGTACTTTTGCGGGGCCATCTCGCAAGAGACGTAGGTCCCCTATGACATCTGCACCTGCATTACCACCTGTATCCGGAGCTCTATCTCATATCCGTGCTGATTTGATACCATCGCCTAAGAGGATTAGGAGTCTTGAGACAGCTACGGATTTAGAGGGTTGTTCAAAGGATAGTTTTGAGCCATATGTACCTAAAGAGGTTGGTTTGGGAGTTGACATTGAGGATGAGAGTTCTGAGCCGTCTAGTGTAACACCCCCAAAATGGGTCGCAGCGGAAATGATATTCTGGGAGTGTTACTTCATAATACCATTGCACCAATTATGAGAGAACGACCTCTAAGTGTCGTTTAAAAAGTAATCTTGTATTATTTGGACTCCAATGCACATCGAGTAAGCACCTAGC
>BQNB010171859.1:0-13520 GCA_026074375.1 Tanacetum coccineum
ACTTTTTTGGCTTATAAGCTAATAAGCTGTGATAGCTTATTTCGGGGCTTATTTCTTAAGCTGACTTTTGTCTCTTATTTTTCTTAGGATTTTACAAGGGTCTAGTATTTTGTGTAAAAACTTCAGAATTTTTCGTAGTCATTTGCTATTTTTTTATAATTAAATTTAGTTAAAACTTTTATTAATTCATAAAAATTACAAAAATTATCAAAAAAATATTTTTCTTTTTTTAGAAAATTTTATTTTGTTATATAGTTTGTAGGAAAAATATAAAACTTTTCGTAGGGTCATTTTTACAACTTTTCACTTTTTAAAGAACGGTCCGGGTGCGGGAATTTGTCTTGACTCGTTTTTGGGTCAAACGAACTCCGTTTTCGGTCTAGTCTTTTTCATTCTTCGTTATTCGTTCCCTAGAGTAGTTTAGAAGTGAAAATTTCTTCGTAGGGTTATTTTTAAAGATTTTAGGTTTTTCCCCCTTTGAACGGGATTCGGGCTCCCGTTTTTCAGCTTAATTTAGTAATTTTTAGGATTTTCTTAAACGTTTTTGTTTGTTATTGTTTAATTTGACTTTTTCAATCTCTCAAATCAATTCCTTCCTTCAAACTCAAATCTTCGACTGTATCGACTTTCCATTCCAGCCTCGTTGGGGATAAACGACCCGGGAACACTCTATACTACTTCTCGGTATCATTGATCTTGTTGATTTTTAGACTAATATATATTTTATATTTTATTATATATTATATATATATACAGTGTAAATCTCACCAATCAATTTTTGGCGCCGTTGCCGGGGAGGCTGTGATACCGATTTTCGTTACGTTTGGCATTTGTGTTTGAATCTGTGAATATTTTCTTTTATAAAAAACATATAAAATACAAAAATATTTTTCATTTTCTTTTATTAGTATAATTATCAGATAAAAAAAACCAAAGAAAAACCAAAAATATAAAAACATTGTCCATAAAAAAGAAATAAAATTCACAAATTGGTAAAATACCAAAATATAATATTCTCAACTGAGGTATTATCATAATAACTTCCGGTGAACTTGTTGGTTCCCAACTCGAACAAAAGATTTAAAACTTGCCTTTGTGTCACTTGTGAAATACGGCTCACCTTTAATTGATAAACAAACTATAAGAGGGGTATAAGGAGGGTTGTTCCTAGGAACTACGACCCGAAAGGAGAAATAAGCTTCGCGCTATTCCTACTCCTCCGCTCACCTGTGCGTTTATCTTTTTGAGAGCTACCGTGAAGTAAGTAGATTATTTGGTTTAAGTTGTCTTATCTCATTGTCCGTTAAAATCAATTGTGAATAAATCTTTGAAAAACCAAAAAAATTAGAGTAAATTTTCTTTTTATATTTCTATTTTGTGCATGCGCACTCGTTCTCAAGCCCGTAGACGTCGACAACCACAAGTTCGACAAACTATTGATGGGCTTCCTTGATGAGTTCAATTAAAGTTTAACTCCATCAAAGATACCAAGTTATTGCTGTAAGCTGTTGAGAAGAGGTTTGGAGGGAATGCTGCTACTAAAAAGACTTAGAGGAATCTTCTAAAGAAGCAGTATGAAAATTTTACTGCATCTACTCAAAGGGTTTTAGCTCAAAGGTGTTAGATCAATCCTTTGATTGCTTCAAAAGTTATCGTCAGTTGGTGATTCATGGTGAAAGTATCTCACAAGAAGATGAAAATCAGGGAAGTTTTACGAGTTGTCACCAGAATGGAACAAAAATACCATTGTATGGAAGGAACAAGCCTGAGATTAGATACATTTAAGCTTAGATGATCTTTAAAACATCTGAAGAAGCTAGGAACAGTGGTCAATAGGGACAATAAGCTCAGGCACAAACACACAAAACATAGCCTTTGTTGTCCTCAAACGCACCATCATACAATAGAGCAGTTATAAAATGCTCTTGGTGCTACAACTGCTAGCACTCAAGCTACTGCTGTTAACTCAACAACAATTGATAACTTGAGTGATGCTGTCATCTGTTTTCTTTGCAAAGCCAATCAAATAGGTCCACAACCTTGACAATGAGACTTGCAACAAATTAATCCTGATGATTTAGAAAAAGATGGATTTAAGGTGGTAGATGGCTATGCTAACAATGAGGGCAAGGAGACTCTTGAAGAACACTAGAAGAAAGCTTACTGTTAATGGTAATGAGACCATTGGGTTTGATAAGTCCAAGATGGAGTGTTACAACTGCCACAAAAGGGCGACCACTTTACAAGGGGATTGTAAGGCTCCAAGAAACAAGATATAGGATAGGGAGAGAACACAAAGAATATAGGTTGTTTCCAGTGAAGACAACTGCTTCTAACTGATTTGGTGTCTTGTATGGTTCTGGTATGATTGTAGTGATCAAGCAGAAGGATGTCTAAAATATCTTTGCACTCATTGGCTTACTTCTTCTACAAGTTTATCTTCTTGAGGTATAATCAATTCAAACTGTTCTTATCTTGTTTGGAAAATGTTAAAATTCTTAAAGAACAAAATGAACAACTGTTAAAAGACTTAAGGACATCTAAGTTAAATGCTATTGCTTATAAAACAAGTTTAGAGTCTGTAGAGCAGTCTTATAGTTTATAAGAAATAAGTCTGTTTATGAGGAAGATATTCAAGGTTCTTAAAACATGAGATTCATTTTTAAGAGAAGTAAGCATTATAGATCTTAGGAGAAAGTTAGAATGGCTCAAAAACAAAAAAGATGAAATTCGGCTAACAGGTTGAAAGTTTTTGAGAATTTCATCTAAAAAGCTTAATGCAAACTAATAGAATGTAAGATAGTTGATAAGTGCAAAAAGGTTTAGGGTTTATTGTTATTCCACCTTTCTTATAGGAAACCTTTTATGCCTCCAAAAAACATGATTTGTCATTCTCTGGTTTAGAAGAGTTTACAAGTGAGCCTATAGTTATTAAGCCATGACAGGGAACATGTCCTATCTTACAGACTATGAAGAGATAGATGGAGGATATGTTGCCTTTAGAGGTAACCCCAAAGGAGGGAAAAATCACAAGCAAAGGTACAATCCAAACTGTTCTCTTTAATGACACTTGGAACTGTATTGTTTTTATATCTAACTTTAGTATTTAACTGACGAAGTCAAGATTTACTTAAAGTCCTAGAAAGAAAAAATATGTATAGTGTTGATTTAAAGTATAATTGTTCCTAAAGGAGGTCTACTTGTCTCTTTTAAAAGCCACATCTGATTGATTGGAACTTTGCCATAAGTGGGGGCCCCCCCTTTTGGACACAATAATAATTTCAAAACTTTGAATAAACTGGTTAAAGAAAATCTTGTAAGAGGTTTACCTTCAAAACTTTTTGAAAATGATCAAACCTGTGTTGCTTGTCAAAAGGGAAAGCAACATAGAGCTTCTTGTAAGTCCAAAACAGTAAGTTTAATCAGCCAACCTTTACATATGTTGCACATGGATTTGTTTGGTCCAACATTTTTAAAAAGCTTAATGAAAAAGATGTATTGCCTAGTTGTCACAGATGATTACAGTAGGTTTAGTTGGGTTTTCTTTCTAGCTAATAAGGATGAGACTAGTGGCATTCTTAATTCCTTTACATATAGAGTAGAAAATCTAATAGATCAAAGGGTTAAGGTAATTAGGTGTGACAATGGAACTGAGTTCAAGAATAAGGAGATGAATCAGTTTTGTGAGAGAAATGGTATTAAGAGAGAATTTAGTGTAGCTAGAACAATCCTAGCTGATTCTAATCTACCTACTACTTTTTGGGCTGAAGCAGTCAATACTGCTTGCTATGTGCAAAATAGGGTTTTAGTAACTTAGCCTTATAACAAGACCCCTTATGAACTTTTTCTAAGTAGAAAATCAGCTTTAGGCTTTATGAGACCATTTGGGTGTCCTGTTACAATTCTCAATACCATAGATCACTTAGGCCTTTAGGCTTTATGAGACCATTTGGGTGTCTTGTTACAATTCTCAATACCATAGATCACTTAGGCAAGTTTGATGGTAAGGCTGATGAAGGATTCTTTGTTGGGTACTCAATCAATAGTAAAGCATTTAGAGTATTCAACAGTAGAACTAGGATAGTTGAAGAGAACCTGCATGTCCAATTTAGTGAAAATATACCTAATATTGCAGGAAGTGGACCAAATTGGATTTTTAATATTGATGCACTAACAAAGTCAATGAATTATAAGCCAGTTGTTGCAAGAAATCAGTCTAATGGTAATACAGGTACAAAAGCATGTGATGATGCAGGTAAAGCTAGAATGGAGACAGTACCTGGCAAATATTATATTCTGCTACCATTGTGGACTACTGATCTACCTTCAAGAGATGATGAAAAGTAGGTTACTAAAGAACCAGAAAAAGAAGGTGGTGATTCAAGTAAAGATAGTGAATGTAGTGATCAAGAAAAGGAGGATAATGTTAACAGTACTAACACTGTTAATGCTGCTAACACAAATGAAGTTAATGCTGTTGGTGCAAAAACAAGCATTGAACTTCCAGATGATCCAAATATGCCAGAATTGGAGATAATTGTTTAATTCGATGGGGAGGGTATGAAGAAGATGTTTTTTTTGCAGAGGCTGACATGAACAATCTTTGGGATGCATTTAGCCTTCAGTCCTATTCCCAACTACAAGAGTACACAAAGATCATCCAGTTGAACAAATTATTGGATACTTGAATTCAACACCTTAAACAAGAAGAATGACAAAGAATTTGGAAGAACATGGTTTGTTTAGTTTAGTTCAACAAAGAACAAACCATAAGAATTGTAAACTGATTGTTTTGCTTGATTTTTATCTCATGTAGAACTAATAGAGGTAATTGCTTGAGTTGTATGTTCATAGATAGAGATGGCTGATGGAAGAGCGTTTGAACAATTCAAGTTTAAAGAAGTTGGGTATTGTGGTGGAGTTTAAATTGGATTATTGGGATTTTGGTATTTAGGGGTTGTTATGGTTGTATATTGTTTTAGAGTTTGGGGTGGTTTTGTTTGATTGTGTGGGGGAAATTGGTATATAAATTGATTGGTGGTATTTGTGGTTGTGAGGAAAAGGTTATTGTTGGGTTGATTGGGGAGGGGGGTGAAGTGAATTATTTTTATGTATGTTTGGTGTTAATGGTGGTATTGTGGGAGGGTGTGTTGGTTGTGGTTGTGGGTGAGTGGTGGTGGATTAATAATGGTTTGTGTTTTAGATAGTAAAGTATGTGTGTATTTGTGTTTTGGATAGGGTGTAGGATGATTGAGAAAATTGAGGGTATGAGGTGTAGAGGGGTTGATGTAGTGGGGGGTGTTGAGGGATTTGTTTGGGGTGTTATTGGTTTAGGGGGGGGTGATGTTTATTGTTGTGGAGGGTGGTTTGGGTGGGGTGTGTGATGGGGGGGGGGTATGTATTTTATGTATAGGGGTTTGGTTGAGTTTTTGGGATTTGTTGGTGTGGGGTGATAGGATGGAG
This sequence comes from Tanacetum coccineum, assembly GCA_026074375.1. NCBI lineage: Eukaryota > Viridiplantae > Streptophyta > Magnoliopsida > Asterales > Asteraceae > Tanacetum > Tanacetum coccineum. The sequence continues at coordinate 5,464 of BQNB010171859.1, forward strand.
GTTAGGATGTTTATTTTTGTGTGGGGGGTGATTTGTTGTGGTATTGGGGTTGTTTGGGGGGGGTAGTGGATTTATATTAAGAGGGTTTAGATTTTAGGGGAGATTTGTTTGGGTTTTGTGGGATGGGTGTTTCTGTGGGTGATTGTGGATCATTACTTACGGCATGAAAGATAGTTTGTTTGCAGGTTGCCGTGAAGATACCAAGTCAACCCAAAAGTTCACATCTTATGTTGTGAAAAGAATTTTTAATACTTTAAAAGGCAACCTAAATTGGGCCTTTGGTATCCAAAAGATTCACCTTTTGATTTTTACATACACTGATATTGGATGATGTTTGGAGCTGCTTGGATAGGAAGTCTACAATAGAATGTCAAGTCCTTGGGTTAGATTGATTTCATGTCATGCAAGTAACAGAATGTGGTTGCAAATTCCACAACCGAAGCTGAATATGTGGCTGCTTCAAGTTGATGTGGACAAATGCTTTGGATTCAAAATCAATTACTTGATTATGGGTACAATTTCTTGCATACCAAAATCTTTATTGATAATAATAGTACTATTTGCATAATTAAAAATCCTATTTTTCATTTCAAAATAAAGCATATAGAGATCAGACATCATTTCATTAGAGATTGTAGTGAAAAGAAATTGATTCAAATTGTCAAAATCCACACTGACAAAAATATTACAGATTTGCTTACAAAAGCTTTTGATGTAAGTAGATTTTAATATTTGACTGCTAGTATTGGAATGTTAAATCTCTAAAATCTTTTATCTCTTTATGTTTTTGTAGAGTTTGTATGAAATTAGTACTGTTATTCATTTCATAAAAAAGTTTCAGTTTGTTACGTAATAATTAGTGCTGCTAGATTAATACTTAATATTGCTAATTTTAATGCTGTTAGTTATACCTTAATACAGCTAGTATAATTAATATGTAGAAAAATTGAGAGAGTTGGTGAGAATAAAAATAGAAAGAGAGATGTGTAAAAGCAGACAGAGTGATTTGGTGAGAAAAAATTTGAGAAAGTTGGTGAGAATAAAAACAAAAAGAGAGATGTGTGATATAAAAACAAATAGAGAGTTTTGGTGAGTAAAAGAATTGAGAGAAGTGGTGAGATGAAAAACAGAAAGAGATTTGAATATATTAAAAACAAAGAGTGTTTGGACTGGAATTGAAAGTTAATGCTGCTAGGCATAACTTACTACTGCTGTTGAAAGTTAATGCTGCTAGGCATAACTTACTACTGCTGTTGAAAGTTAATGCTGCTAGGTATAAACTTACTACTGCTGTTGAAAGTTAATGCTGCTAGGCATAAACTTATAACTGCTGGTGAACGTTAATGCTGTTGAGGGTATTTTCATAAATACTTTGATTAAGGGACTCCTTTAATCATTTTCATTCAATCATATACTCTCTAATCACAAACCCTAACTCAATTTCATCATTCATCATCAAAACCCAACATAATGACGACCCTACAGTTTGCTGATACTCACAATTTAGTCGCGTTTTTGGCTAAACCCGCTAAAAGTGAAGGGTTTGAGCAAAGTGGATTTTTTAAATGCAAACCCTATCAGATATGCACTAACGATCAATCCCACTATCTATACTTCGTGCATTGAACAATTATGGGCTACTGTCAAGGTGAAAACTGTCAATAGGGAAGTACAGTTTACAACAAGCCCCAGTGGATGGGAAGAAGATAATCGTTACTGAAGCATCTGTTAGACGTGACCCATCACTGAATGAATGAGCAGTACGTAATGCTTGCCATATGCTACCATTTTTGAAGAACTTACAAAGATGGGGTATGAAAAACTTTCATAGAAGCTTACATTTTATAAGGCATTCTTTTCTCCTCAATGTAAATTCTTTATTCATACAATTTTGCAATGCCTAAGTGCTAAGACTACTGCATGGAATGAATTTAGTAGCACTATGGCTTCTGCAATCATCTGTTTAGCTACAAGCCAGAAGTTCAACTTTTCAAAGTATATATTTGAAAGTATGGTGAAGAACTTGGAGAATGTGTCTCGTAAATTCTTGATGTATCCAAGGTTTGTGCAAGTATTTTTTGAGAAACAACTTGAAGGGATGCAAAGTCACAAAAGGATTTATGTTACACCCTCTCACACTAAGAAGATTTTTAGAAACATGAGAAGGGTAGGGAAAGGATTTTCTGGAAGGGACACACCCTTATTTCCTACAATGATAGTACACGCTCAACAAGAACAGGGTAAAGGTTCAGCAATGCCCACTGATCCCCAACACAGACCTACCATTATTCAACCATCAACATCTCAACCTCAACTGAAACAAAGATCAAGAAGGCCAAATAGAAAGGACACTGAGATTCCTCAGTCTAGTGGTCCTACAAGCAATATAGCAGATGAGGCTATCAATAAGGAGATGGATGACAGTTTAGCGAGGGCTACCACTACTACTTCTAGCTTAGAAGTGGAGTAGGACAGTGGTAACATCAATAAGACCCAATCTAAGGTAACACCTAATGAACCAAGTTCCCTAGGAACTAGTTTAGGCGGTGGTCCCAGGCGCCAAGAAACCATGGGGGATACTATTGCTCAAACTGGGTTTGAGAATGTATCTAAAACATCTAATAATTCACTGCTCGTAGGAGTTAACATACCTCGAAGTGACGAGGATAGACTGAAACTCAATGAATTGATAGAATTTTATACCAAATTGTAACAAAGAGTCCTTGACCTGGAGAATACAAAGACTGCTCAAGCTTAGGAGATTACAAGTTTGAAATTGAGAGTCAGAAGTTAGAGAAGAAAGGCGGGTTCAAGAACTCACAAGCTGTGAAGATTATACAGTTGGTAATCTACAAGAGTGATTTTCCTCTAATGAAGCTATTTGGGTGATCATTAGAGCAAGCCAAACAGGGAAGGAAAATTGATGACATTAATAAAGATGCAGAGATTACATTGGTTGATGAAACTCATGGGAGGTATGGTGATGAAGAAATATTTAATACATGTGTTCTAGATGGTGATGAGGTGTTAGTAGAACCAAAAGTTACTGTTAAAGATGTGAATTTAAGTGTTGATGAAGTCACTTTGGCTCAAGCACTTGCAGCTTTGAAAAGTGCAAATGTTTAGGAAAAAGCCAATGTTATAGAAGAGCCAAGTGAATCAATAACAACAACACCAACACTTACAACAACGCTGCTACAACAATTACAGCTGTTAGCACAAGACCCAAGGCTAAAGGGCTTGTTATTCATGAAGAGGATCAAGCAACTACACCAACAGTTTCTTCTCAACAACCATCACAGGTCAAGGCACAAGACCAAGACAAAGGGATTATGGTAGAAGAACCTATGAAAATGAAGAAGAAAGATCAAATCAGTCTTGATGAAGAACTTGCTTTCAAGCTACAAGCTGAAGAAAAAGAAGAAGAAAGGATTGCCAGAGAAAAATCTTAAAGAGAAGAAGAAGCCAACATTGTTTCATGGGATAATGTGCCAATCAAGATAGAACTGATTATCAAATGACTCAACACATGCAAGCATAAGAACAAGAAGAATTTGATATGAAGAAAGTCCAAGTTTGTTTGTACAACTCTAGAGAGCACAAAGAAGCACTTTGCAGCAATGAGAGCTCAAGAAATAAGGAACAAACCACCAACTAAAGCTCAAAAGAGAAATACAATGTCTACTTATCTGAAAAACATGGCTGGATACAAGCACAATCAGTTGAAGAACAAAAGCTTTGATGATATTAAGAAGTTATTTGACAAAGCTATGAAGAGGGTAAACACATTTGTAGATATGGATACAGAATTGGTGGAAGGCGGTGAGATAAGAACAGAAAGAAGTTCTAAGAGAACAGGAGAAGATCTTTAACAAGAGTCTATCAAGAAGCAAAAGGTGGATGAGGATAATGAAACAGTAGAGCTTCAAAGACTAATAGAAGTTGTTCCTGATAAAGAGGAAGTAGCAATTGATGCTATTCCTTTGGCAACTAAGCCTCCAAGCATTGTTGATTACAAGATCCATAAAGAAGGGAAGAAAACCTATTACCAGATAATCAGGGCTGATGGAAGTTTAAAAAGTACTAGTCCTTCATCATATGCTCAAAAGCTTTTTTCGCTTCCATTGCTTGAGGGCAAGCAATAAGCTAAGTGTGGAGGGATTTGATAACGCCCAAATTATACATGTTTCTATGGCGTTATTTTATGTTTATTCTATCATTTCTCGTGAACTTTTGGTACTTAATTAAGCTTGAATTGCTTATAGGTTCACTTGAAGACTCTAGAGACCCAAGCTCATGAATCTATACACTTTGGGAGACGAATACAAGAAAAGAAAAGATTTCTAGCCAAAGTTCAAGAAGTCCGCCGCACTTGCTACATTGTGCGCCGCACTTTCCCCTGAAACCCAAAACCGCCGCACATTTTCCCAAAGTTTGAAGAATTAAAGTCCATTAAATGCACCTACATTAACTCCCCAAAACCGCCGCACTTATTTGTAAGTGCGCCGCACTTCCAGTAAAAGTCATTAAATGCTATCGCATTAACTCCCAAAGTTCGCCGCACTTTTTCCTAAGTGCGCCGCACTTTGCACCCAATCTTGCCTATAAATTGAGGACGAATTTTCATCCTCAAGGCATCCCTCCTCACAATCATTCCTCACATTCTATCCCATTTTACACACACATACTTTCCCTCCTTTCACCAAAACACCAAGAAACACCTTTTCCTTTGAAGAAAAAGATCTAACGATCAAGAACGAAGAAGTTTTCTTACCTAGTTGTTGAAATAATGGAAGTTTATGTAAAGTGTGCTTTTGTTATGAACTCCTTAGCCATGAGAGGCTAAATCTCTCATGACTACTCGGTGAAGTTACGATAATGAATAAGTGTTTGGTATGATCTTGATCGCTTTAATCTTAAGCTTATGTTGCAAACCTGTTATATCTTATCTTATCTATTTTTGCTTATCAACTTAGATTATATAATCATATCGGTATAGGTCGAAAGATCCATTATGATCTATGTGGTTTTAAAGATTTGTCTATAGTCTTTAACGTCTGTGCTGAGAAATCCATATTCGTAAATTGATAAACAAAATAAGCTTTGATATAATAATAACTAGATTAATTGAGTGACACATTTGGTCTAGTTAACTAAATATAAGTCTTAAGTTAATCAAGTTAATTCATAAAAACGTTTTCTGACGAGAAATCATTTTTATAAATTAAAGTCCCATCTTCAAGGTCAAATCATTTCCAACACTTATAAATTACTCTTAACTATCCGAGTAGTCATCTTTATTATCATTGATAAAACTAAAGTTATTTTCAAAATTGTTAAAGTCTATTTTCTTTCTGATTATTCAAACACTACTCAAATCCCTGTGGACAACCTAATCTTACCTAAAAAGATTATACTGCATATGTGGGTTATACTTTTACCCGTGTGTTTCCATATAATTGTCCGGTATTTTTAGTCTTATAAATTTAAAGCTTTTGAAACACATCAAAGTTTTTGGCGCCGTTGCCGAGGATTTCTTAGTTGTTCTGTAGTCAAACTCTAGAAAATCTCTTTAACTCCCCCTCTTTTTCAAATCGCCGTACAGTTGGCAAATTGAACCGAACAAATTCTCCTTTGGATGCATACACGTGCTTCCAATTCTGAACTTGTTGAACCATTACTTGAACCTGGACGTACTCTGAATCGAAGACGTCGTCGACAAAACAGAAGAGTTCCATTCGATCAAAGTAACAATCCACCTAAAAACCCGAGAATTGTCTATCCGCCAATTCTCGACATCAACCACTTTTGTCACTTTCTAGTTACTCTTGAAAACCTTTACCCAATGGATGATGACCCCATGTGGGATGCTGACCATGTTGTCGCTCCGACTCCTGGTTCTGCAATCACTATTCCTGAAACTGCTAACGAATTTGCTATCAAAGTTAACCACTTGACTCTTGTCAAAGGAAACCAATTAGATGGAAGAACCAAAACCGATCCTCATAAACACATTCATGAATTCCTTGGAATCTACGATATGTTTAAATACAGAGATACTGAAAATGAAGTCGTTCGCCTAATGATGTTTCCCCTATCACTCACTGGAGAAGCAAAAACATGGCTGGACGAACTCAACGAAGGAACTATTGAAATATGGGATGAACTTCAAACCGCTTTCATTAGCCGTTTCTTTCCCCCATCTCTTTTCGACCGACTCCTCGAAGAAATCCGAGCTTTCTTTTAACACGAGAACGAATCTCTAACCGACGCTTGGCTTCGTATGAAGGAAATGCTTCGAAACTGTCATGGTCACAATCTGTCCAAAGGCAACATTATCAAAATATTCTATCATGGTCTAAGCGAAATAACCCAAGAAGTTCTAAATGCCCCAGCTGATGGTATTTTCCTCTATAAAATACCAAATCAAGCTTATCAGCTTTTGGAAGACAAGGTCTTACTAAAGCTCGACTAGGCTAAAAATAAAAAAACCAAACCATCTCTTAAAAAAACCGTTGCTTTCGCCGATGAAGGTAGCAGTAATTCCAATACTAACAAAATTATGTCCCGAATGGATTCCATGACCCTGAAAATGGATGCTCAGTATAAAGAACTCCAAACCCATGCTAAAAAAGGAAAACCCGATCTTGATGAAGATGATATACCTATGTTCTGAGAAGAAGAAGCCAAATTCATGCAAACTTTTCGTAAGACTCGTTTTTACAATGATTACCGCGACCGAGACTCGAATCACGATAATTGGCCTTCAAACGAACGAAGTAGTTATAATCGAGACAACTACCGATCCAATACTGATGATAAACCATACGATCTTCAAAAATAATTCAACGATTTCATGAAATCTCAGCAATCGACCAACGCTTTCGTCAAAGAAACGTTCATGGATCTTAAAACTCAACTCAAAACCGTTGCTAAAAATCATCAAGCTTCAATTCAAAACCTTGAAACCAAGTTTGACAGACTTGCTAACAAGCAATCTGGTCGACCTTCTGGATCTCTTCCCAGTAACACTCAACCAAACCCAAAAGGACACAATTTCAAAGTCTACCATCCACCACAATCTCGCAATGAGCATGTGAATGCCGTATTCACAAGAAGTGATAAATCCTACAACCCACCAGTGAACTCAAATGATCAACAAACTAATCCTGAAAACCCTATCAATTTCGACAATAGCGATGAAGAAGAAGAAGAACCTACACCACAACCGAAAATTCAAAATCCAAAACCAGTCAAGGAAACTACATTACCCAAACCATACAAACCAAAAATCCCGTATCCTTAACGTCTAAGGAAAGAAAAAATGGAAGCTTAATACGGAAAATTTCTCGACGTAATTCGCGCAGTTCGAATCAATGTACCTCTCATCGATGTCTTGGCCGGAATGCCTAATTATGGAAAATTTCTCAAGGAACTAATAAGCAACAAACATAAAATTGAACAAATTTCTACCGCTTTCTTAAGTGATGAAAGTTCAGCAATGATCCAAAACAAAGTTCCACCTAAACTCGGAGACCCCGGAAGTTTTCTTATTCCATGTAATTTCAACAAAACTTTCTCCTGCAATTCCTTAGCCGACCTTGGTGCTAGCATTAACCTTATGCCATATTCACTATATGCCAAATTATCTCTCTAAAATCTTAAACCTACTAAAATGAGCGTAAGATTAGCCGACAGATCATTCCAATACCCTGTTGGAATAGCTAAAAATATGCTCGTTGAAGTTGGTAAATTCACCTTTCCTGTTGATTTTGTTATTCTCGAAATGGAAGAAGATAGTAAAGTTTCACTTATTTTGGGACGACCCTTTCTTCACACTGTTGACTCAGTAATTCGAGTTAAACAGAAACAACTCAACCTTGGAGTTGGAACTGGATGAATGATTTTCAATATCGATTCTGCAATGAAACACTCCTATTCAAACAATGATACCTATTTTAGTATCGACGTCATCGATGAAATCTTAGAAGAAGATTTCGACGCTCTTCTAAATGAAGGTAGTAAAATTATGCATTCCATTGAAGGAACCCTTCTCG
>BQNB010171860.1:1704-13520 GCA_026074375.1 Tanacetum coccineum
TCCCGGATGCGTTGACATTCCCCTTTTTTTCATTCTAGTTATTGACTTATTGACGCGGGAAGGAATAAAGAAGATTAGAGATACAAACTAAACCCTAAACCTTAATCCTAAACCTTAAACCTTAATCCTAAACCTTAAACCTTAATCCTAAACCCTAATCCTAACACTAAACCTTAATCTTAAACCCTAACTACCCTAATCCTAAACCTTAAACCTTAATCCTAAACCCTAATCCTAACACTAAACCTTAATCCTAAACCCTAACTACCCTAATCCTAAACCTTAATACACATTTTAAAGACCAAAAACCCTAACTCGAAACCCTAAACCACCCGTCACCCTTTTTCTTTCATTTTAACCCATTTAATCAAACAAGCACCTAAAGCAAGCATCCTAGCACCACCATGACATCACTACCATGTCACAAGCAAGCAACCAAGCACCTCCATCACCACCCTTGGCCACCAAGATTGTCTTGTTACCTCCTTGTCACCCCTTTGTAACCGAACCACCCCCACACCCTTCCACCTTGCTAAGATACCTTCATAGCCTTCCATACTCACCCTATAGGCTTCCTTAGTCACCTCTCTACAACCCTTGACCCTTAGCCACCTAGAAAACTTGGGTACCAAGGGTTTATGAGCCCTATATAAGCCGAAACACACACACACACCACTTCAAACACACCTCAAAAACTCATCACCACTCAAATGGAATTCTAAATCAGGCCAAGGAAGAAGTAGAAGGTCCCTGAGATCAGAATACAAGCCAAGAATCAAGAGAAGGAAGGTCTTGAATCCATATCTAGGCGTACGAACCTGAAAAACCCATTTCTAGCTTAAGTAAGCTTAAATCTTGTTCAATAAGCTCATAATCTGTTTTAGAATGTTCATAAGACTCTTAAGATCATATATAAACTCTTGTTTGAAGCCTTGAATCCTCAAACCCATGTGTTTTTGACTAAAACCCTAAAAATGACCCGTTTTGATTTTCTAGTTAACTAATCCTTTTCTAAACTTTTGTTACGTTAGAACATCTTATTTTAGCTTATTCTAATAATCTATAACATGAAAATATCATTTGGAACCATAAAATAAGCTTGCATGGCTTTTTGGACTTGATTTGCAAATGTTTTCATGCACAAGGGTATATTTCGTAACTTTCTGAAATTTATAACTAGAGGGGCTGAAAATGTCATTATTCCAAAGTTATAACAATAAGGACCTATCTTGCCAAGTTTCAAAGTTAAAGGTTTAAATTATATATACTTTATATATAAAGGACTAAACTTGTAAAAGTTTATAAATCGAGGGTATATATTGCCATTTTTGCAAAGTTAAAAATATAAAATATAATATTTTTATATAAATTATAAAAATATATATTAATATTATAAAACTCGATTTTATTAAAACCCGACACATTAATCGTTATTAATCATCGATCGACGCATTATAAAACAATTACGTTATATATTTAACGTAATTTATCATCGACTAACTTTTGAAGAAACTTAAAATTTTATCGTATCACGTTACTAGGGAGCTTCATGTGAGGAGTTTCATTTGGGTATACGTTTTGACGAGTTTGCTGGATTTACGATTTAAAGTGTCCTGGCTCCTCAAACGTTTACTACATGACCTCTGAATTATGATGGCCCGAACAGTGATACAATATTTCCATAAATTAATAAATCAAAGTAATACGTTAAACTTTATAAAGTTTTGAAACATAAACCATCACACTAAGACTTGACATATTACCCCAGGTTGCGTGACGAGGCCGTTACTTTCACTTGATATACTTTTGCCATCAATCAGATTTTCCCTGTTAAGGTGAGTTCATAGCCTCGCATTTTAAATCTTCTAATGTTTTCATAAACCCGCGAGGGGGATACATGCTATAAATCATGAATACAAGTATTTTTTTCAACTGTATGCTATCTTGATATATTATTGCCTAAGTCCTTACTTTTGCCATTAAGACCCCACTATCATGAACCGTTAATTACTTTTCAGAGTAGCCGGAATGCTGTGAATAGATCTATATAGGACTGAACTCCCCCGTTGGTGTACCTATACTCTCTTGGTAATCAAATGCACTTCATTTGAATCACTATGTGGGTGTTTGGCAAAGGCACCGTTGGGGGCAACTTCTTGTGATTATTGATTATCTCAAGTTCAGAGCTCATGTGTTTAGGGCAATAATTACCTATTTTCTATCATAAATTGATTATCGTTGCAATTATTACACTTTATGGGTGTAGAACAAACATAACCATATTAAAACTTGTATTCAAAAACCTTTTTAACATAAACCTATGAATTTCACTCAACCTTTGTGTTGACTTGTTAGCATGTTTATCTTAGGTAACTGAGCGTCTTATGGAAACTTGAAGATGGCTAAACTGTTATCATTCAAACTTTATGTTTCTAGATTTTGGGACCTCTCTTTTGTAAAAACTCTGATGATAAATGATAATAACTAAATTTTCTAATAAAACATCACTTTACGATTTGTTTCTATGTTTATGACTGTTTGTAGCTATGAAATAATACCCTGATTAGCTTCTGCTACTAATATGTCAAATTGGAGTGTTTTTATAAATAAAGTCAAGGGGGAGACTCTGTGTTGGTGCACTAATTGTTCTCATACATTTGCTTCAGAAGAGTCTTTTGAGTCTTCTTTGTGGCTTCATTACCACCAAATCTTATTTGTATAGCAGCAAACAAAGTCTGAGCATCTTTGTACTGATTGAAAGTCATCAGATGTTCATTAGGAAGTGCCATCAGTAACATACTTCTTGCCTTCACATCATTCTTCTTTTGAACCTTTTATTCAGCGATAGGACCTGGAATTAGTGTAGTTGAGGTACCATCAGCATTTGTTGTTGTTTGAGGTACTGGTTTGAATGAGTTTCCATTCTCTATGACATCCCATAGAGCATAGTCTTGTACTTGAAAGTATTGCTCAATCTTTAGCCTCCATATATCATATTCACCCTGTTTGAGAATGGGCAATTTTGTAGTAGTAGTGGTTTGAGCAGTTTCTAAATCCATCTCTTCCTTGTGAATAAAGGGTTCTTCTTGTTAGTTTCTTCTAGATCAAAGTTTCAGAACACAAGCTCTGATACCACTTGTTGATCCCAACTTAAGATCGATTCCTTAGCTTGTAAAGGTTAAGTTACTTTGGATAGATCCAAAACAACTATGGTAGAAACTTTGTGAATACTAAAGAGTTGTGGGATCTACTCTTAATTACATTAAAACGAATACTAATGAAACAGTAAACTGTATGAACAATGATATTACTGAAAAGCTCTAATATTATTATCAATAATATGAGTACTCTGTGTAGTACTAGGGTTTACAACCTTGAAGCTATATATCAAAACGTATGTGTATTGGTGTTGTACATATTACTCTTTACCCTAGGACCTCCTTTTATACACCAAGGGTCCTTTACCAAGATAACTACAAATCTTCTATTAAAAAAATTCAAATAGTATAACTGCAAATTTCTATTTAATAAGCTATCAAAAATATCTTTTACAAAAATATCTCCATTCTTATCTCGGAAGAATCTTGATTAAGCAAATCTTCATCTTTTATCCCTTTTGACTGTACGAAATTCTTTTAGCAGTTGTAAATCCTTCAGCAGTTGTAACCGCTGCATTAACCTTTTATTCCAGCAGCTTAACTTAGCAGTTTAACTCCAGCTCATCATGAAGTCTTTTGATCCCAACAAAAAAATAACACATTGTTTTTAAAAACCCTAACCCTAATTACGAAACCCTTAAACAATCAATTTAAACACAACTAATCATGAAAAAAGGGAATCAAACTAGGACTACTTATCTTACATTTGGAATTCAAAAAGATTCGAAAAATCATTTGGATCGAGTTATCAAGAATACCGGAAAGCAGTTAGTTTTGAGATAATATTGAAAGCTTAAAGGTTGCGTACGGAAAGTTAAGATACTTTTGTATGAACACCATTTTTGGCATTTATATGTACAGAAACTAACTGGAAATTTGGGCATTTTTAGTCCCTAAAAATTTCATTTTTTCTTTCTTTGGGAGGGCTTTAGGCAGATTGATCAGAATCTGATATTTCCATCCTGACAAATTAAAGTTCAAATTGTACCTTGTCAAAAAAATAACATGCTCCTTAATAAAATGATATCAGATGTTGATGTGTTTAGTACGAGAATGTTGTACTGGATTACAAGATATGGAAATGTGCCACTCCCCCTTTAGAATCGCAGTACATTAGAATTTTGGGATAAGATATCCATAATCCAGTTTAGTTTCTTCCTCATCCAAATGACTTGTGCACAAAATGCAGACAAGATACGTACTCCACTTCTACAGTTGACACAGTTGTACAATCTTGTTTTTTTGACGACTAACTGACCAATTGTCTACTATAAATTGAATTCCCCCAGATGTGCTCTTGTTGTCATCATGACACCTACTTTAATCTGGCATCTAATAGCGATTAGCTAAATCTAAATCCTTTGAGTACTACCAAAACTATGTTATAGTTTGTTTAAGGTAAAGAAAGATTCCTTTTTACCTCTTTTAAGTGTGTTTCTCAGTTGGGTGTGCCTGATAACGTGTAAATATAAAAATGTTGCAAAGGCAACATTTGGTCAACTTGCAGTGAGATATATGAGTCCCCGATCTACTCTGGTATTTTGGTCAAACAGTTGGGTACATTGTAAATCTGCGTCGAATTTTGGCTATAGCCATTGGTTGTATAATGGAATACTTTTTTTCCATCCCTGTTTTTTAAGAAAGCTCAAAGTTTTTTTGTTTTTTTACTTTTTTTTATGATTGGGTTTAAAATTAAGATTCCATGGGAGGATTGATGAACCTGAAGTCCTAAGAAGAACTTCATCTCACCCATCGTTGACATTTCAAAATTATATTTTAATACTTTTGCAAATTTTGAGAAAACTGGATTTGTTGAACAAAAAATAATGTCATCGACATATATTTGAACTAATAAAATGTCATCCTTGTGTCTTCGTGTGAACAGTTTTGGATCAACAATACCTTTTGTGAAATGATGGTCAATCAAGAATGAGGAAAGCATGTCATACCATAATCGGGGGCTTGTTTGAGACCGTACAGAGCTTTCTTAAGATGATAAACGTGCTTAGGAAAGTCTATTCCGGTGCTATAAATAGTTAAGCTGACTTACAAAAACTTCTTTTTTCAGTGGTCTATTAAGGAATGCAGTCTTGAAATCATCTAGTAAGATAGTGAAGTTCTTGAGAGCCGCGTTATGCACAAAACATTCTGACAGCTTCAAGTCGTGTGACTGGAGTGAATGATTTATTCCGAATAATCGTGTTTTCAGCATCTGTCTTGTTTTTAAAAATCCATTTGACCTTGATTACATTTCTGTCTATAGGTCTTTCATCAAGTTCCCACACATCCAATCTTTTAAACTGATAAAGATCTTCTTGCATGATTAGAACTAAACTATGATCAGTACTTACTTGATGTGGTAGGTTCGTGTAGTACTTACTGTTAAGCATACTTACCTATTTCTGCATCAGTGTGGAGTATACTTTTGTTTGTAACAGGCTTTGAAGGGTCAGCAATCACTTGGTTCAATTTGGATGATTCTTGTCTATATTTCAGTAAGCAATGTTGTTGGTGAAACTCTTGCATATTTGATGGGTCCTGGTAGTTTGAAGATGACTTGGCTTCTTCGAACTCAGGAGTTGCGAATGGATTCATGAAAGTGTTCCCATCAAGTTCTGCAGCCGCTTCTTGAACCTTGTTCATCAAAATGAATTATCCAAAGAACAGAGGTTGTTGCTTATTTGCATTTGGTTCTTTGAATAAGGATACTATTTGAGGGCATTATGGTATTCAACAATGATTGAAGATGATGAAGGGTATCTTCATTATCAAGAGCTTATTTTTAGTGGAGTTATCTGACATTTTTGGGAGTTCTCGTCGCAATAGTAATTATTCATAAGAGGACCAAACAAGTTATCCAAGTCTTTTTTAACGGATGTTTCATTCAATTATTTATAATAATTCTTATTAAATTTGAGCAGTTGATAACCGGGTCCTGAATTGTTGCATTTAGAATCCTTAGTCGTAAGTTCATCAAATTTCACATGGATGGTTTCCATTATTTTCCTTGTTCGACGGATTTAAATGCTGAAATCCCTCTTATGACCTAGACTAGCCAAACAAATAATAACAATGTCTGCTTTTGGCCCTTATTTCCCAAGATCCCTGTGATAATTTGTTGGATAACTTAAGAAACGAACAGGTACAAGTATTGAACATTGGGTTTTTTACTACGATTAATTAGATCATACGGCATTTGTTGCTACCTTGTGTGTATGAGAGAGAAATTTTGAGTAAAACAAGCTGTGGAAATTGCTACGGCCTATAAGAATTTTGGTAATTTTGAAAAAATAAGCATCGTTCTGGCAGCCTCGACAAGTGTTCGATTCCTACGTTCAACAACACCATTTTGCCAAGACGTTCGAGCAATCAAAGTTTGATGCATGATGCCTAGATTTCATAATAAGACCATAGTTTTTTGTCTCAGTTCCATTATCAGACTGGACTTTTAGGATTTATACCTTCATATTTCGTTGATTCTTAGTAATGAACTTGATGATCATCTCTGGAGTCTCATCTTTTGTTCGAATAAAATACACCCAAGTATATCAGGAGTAATGGTTGACAATAACCAGAATATACCTTTTCCCATTAATAGTTTTAACCCTCATTGGTCTGCACAAATCCATATGAATTAGTTCAAGTTTGGAATTTGTACTTGGAACCAACTTAGGTGGAAATGTGGCCTTTTTGTTCTTTCCTTGTTCCACAAGAAAACTAAGTGATCTTTGTCATACTTAAATCTTAGAAGCCCATCAACTAGATCTTGTTTAGTAAGATAATTAATCGTACCAAAATTTAAATGAGAAAGTCATTTGTGCCATAATCATGATTTTGTTGACGTGGCTTTGGACATTAAGCAAACTAAAGATGAAGCCGCCATTTAAGAAATGGAGATGGTGTTGAGATTAGAATCACAAGAACGAGTAAGTAAATCTTCACCCTCCAAATTCCGAACATAGCAAGTGTTAGAACGAAAGGCTACTTCAAGATCTCCATTACAAAATTGTCCGATCAAGAAAGGATTGTGTCTAAGGCCCTCAACATAGTTAAGGCGGTTGTTGTTAGACTTCAACAAGAAGTTTTACAACTCCCTAGGCAGTGCACCTAATCATTGTAGTGTAGTATAGGCAAGACTCGGGGGTTGTTATCGTTCTCTAGGGGAATAGGTTGGGAAGGCTCGATCAGAATCTAACAAAGGTCTACGGGGTTAAGAGAAGATTATTTTTGTATTTTTATTTTATAGAAAGCAGGTAAAATCATATGTTTGAGAGGTTGGTTTATTTTTACTAATTAAACTAATAATAATAAAATAAATCTAAACTACTTTGGTGATAACTTATATGATAAACGAACGTATTTACTTAATCATGCACTACTCCTCAGATTGCTTCTCCTAATCCTGTTGCTTTGTCACACTTGTGATGATCTATGTAAGTATTTCCTAAGTCATGAACGAATTACACGAACCCGCCGTCTATTTAATATTCCGTTAAGGCAACGCACAAGTAAGGTAGTATGAAGACTATTACAAGGCCCCTAAGAGTATATTAAATGCAATTGAAATATCTTAAGAGGGATCAACCATATTAGGGGTAAGGTAGTATGAAGACTGTTACCGATGGTATCCTTTCTACACACTCGTGTTTCCCTAGACGTCTATGCCAATTTAATATCTTATGGCTAGTTTTCTAAAGCCTAATGCTCATATACATCACAAGAGCAACTTTATAACCGGATCTACAATCTAAGTTTCATGCTTCATAATTTACAATACTGTAACCAGCCCTGTAATTGACATAACAGCGGAAAGCTCAAATTGGGGTATTCCTTCATGAATCAACAGTCGATAATCATAGAAAATGACTCAAAAGAGACGTTTTGGAAAACTTATTTATCATTCAATATTCTTTTAGTTTTACAAAAGGAGGTCCCAAAATACGTATGAAAACAAAGAGTTTGAATGATAAACAAAGTTGGACATCCTCAAGTTAATGCCACTCCGTGCCATAGGTGCTTAACTACTGAGATAACATGCGAAAAGGGACAACATAATGGCTGAGTGAACTTTCAGTGTTGAAATGGAATAATGAATACAAGTCATCATAGTGGTAATATTTGTCAACTAAACTTATCATTGGAAAACAATCTCATGACACTGAACCCTTAAGATATTCATCCAAGTTATTTGCCCTCCAAACAGATGCTTTGCCAAACACCGGAGTTCCTCAAATGAAATGCGCCCGTTTACATGGTAGTGCGTTGTTATCTACCCAGACGGGGAAGTTCAGTCCCAATAGATCTATTCACGGCATTCGCGCTTACTCAACCAGTATGTTCGGTTACAAGTAATTAACGGTTCATGATAGTGGGGCCTTATGGCAAATGGAGGTGCTTAGACAATAATATATCAGGATAGCATACAGTTGAAAATGCTTGTATTCATGGTTTATAGCATGTATCTCCCCACGGGATTTAGAAAACATGTAAAGGTGGGACTATGAACTCACCTTTTTAAGGTAGTTGATTGATTTGAAATTTAATTTAAATGGGAGTAAACAGCCTTGTCACGTTACCTAGGGTAATATGTCAAGTCTTAGTTTGATTGTTTCAAAATTTTATTTCATAAAGTTTAACGTAAATGATTTTGGTTTTTAAAAATATTGTATCACTGTTCGGGCTATCATAATCCAGAGGTCATGTAGTAACGTTTGAGGAGCTAGGACACTTTAAATCGTAAATCCAGCAACTTGTCAAAACGTCTAACCAAATGAAATCCCCTCACATGAAATTCCCTAGTAACATGATACGTTATAGTTTAAATGATAAGATTTTATCTTTTTAAGTTTCTTCAAAAGCTAGTGGATGATAAATTATGTTAAATATATAACATAATTATTTTATAGTGTTTCGATCGACGAATGATAACGACAAATGTGTCGGGTTTTAATAAAATTGAGTCTTATAATATTTAAATATATTTTTATAATTTATATAAAAATATTACATTTTACCTTTGAGAATATAAAAATGACAATATATACCCTTGGTATACATATTTATCAAAATAAGTCCCTTTATATATGATTTTTAAAACATTTAACCTTAAATTTCAAAAATATGGCAAAAATAAACCCTAAAAGATTGACTTTAGGATAATTACATTTTTGGCCCAAAAAGTTTAATAATTTAAATGTTACAATATATACCCTTATGCATGAAATGTTTTGCGTTTTTAGTCCAATTCCATAATCTGTTTTTTGAAATCAAATTCATTTTGTAGCTAATGGCTTCAATTACTATAAGCTAAAATAAGTAAGTTTTACGAGCTTGTAGCTTATGAAAAGAGCTTATGAGCTTAAAAATCCAAAATGGGTTCGTTTGGTTTAGGAAAACCAAACCGTGTGGGTTTGTGGTTCAAGGCTTAAACAAGTAGCTTATACATGATCTAATAGAGCTTATTAAGGATTTAAAACAAGACAAAGAGCGTATGAACGAGTAGAAAAGCTTACTAGTACACGAATGGGTGAAATGGGTCGAAAATGAGTGAAATGAAATCCGAAACTTAGGAGATGGATCAAGGACTTCTTTTCTTCTCTTCTATGGCTTCTACTATAGCTTATACTTCCTTCTTAACCTTCCTTAGCTTGGCTAGATCATAACTTTGAGATGTTTTGAGTTTAAATGGTGTATTGAAGAAGTATGTATGTGTTCGTGTATATATAGTGCAAAAGGAAGAGTAGGGACCAAGTTTACTTGGTGTGGTGGCCAAGTTGGATGGAGTAGGGACCAAGGTGTAGCCATGGTGACTAAGGAGAGCTAGGAAGGTAGTATGGTGAGGTGCAAGGTGTTGGTGAAGGGTGCGGCATACCAAGGAGGTGACAAGGTTCAACTTGGTGTGCAAGTTTGTTTAAGTAGGTGATTCATGGAGGTGCTTAGGTGCTAGGGTGGTGACAAGGTGCTGAAGGTGGCTAGCAAGGTGGTGAGTCATGGTGGAGTTAGGGTGGTTGCTTGGTTTAAACTTAGTTTGAGCTAGTTAGGGGGTGACGGGTTCATTAGGGTTTTCGGGTTAGGGTTTTAGTTTTTAGGACGAGTAGAGGCTGAAATGGAGGGAAAGAATGTTTAAATATTATGCATTGGAAGCTTGTAACATGTACTAGAAAGGTTGTATGAAAATACTTAGAAAATTAGAGGGAAAATGGCTAGTTTGAATGTTATGCATTATCAGGTTGTACCATGGGCTTAAAGGAGTTGTACTAGAGTTTTGGAGGGAAATATAATTCAAAAGCTATGCCTTATTAGTTTGAACCTTTGTTTTGTTTGTAAACATTACATGTAATCGGGGTTTTGATATAAACGTTAACGTATAAAGTATGTTTTATAATAACGTTATAAATAATACGTTAAATAGATAATGTATGGTAAAAATGGAGTTTAAACATATTGCTTGACATATTATAACATTTATTTAATACAAACGTCGATGAAATTGGCATTGGTAGGTTGCGTGAGCACGGTTACTTTTGTAATGTAAGTTACGTTACATTATGGATGGAAAAATGTTCCCATGAAAATGGTTGCATCTAATTTAATAGATGGATATTACTCTGAGGAAAATGGCATCTAATTTAATAGATGGATAATTACATTGATGAAAATTGTGGGTTGTTATAGTCTCCCAACCTTAAAAGAAATCTCGTCCTGAGATTTAGTTGGATG
Source organism: Tanacetum coccineum (assembly GCA_026074375.1). Classification (NCBI taxonomy): domain Eukaryota; kingdom Viridiplantae; phylum Streptophyta; class Magnoliopsida; order Asterales; family Asteraceae; genus Tanacetum; species Tanacetum coccineum. The sequence continues at coordinate 12,582 of BQNB010171860.1, forward strand.
TCGGAGTGATGTTTGAAAATAGATGTGGATACTTGGCACAAATTTGATCTTCACGTTCCCACGTAAATTCTGGTCCTCTTTTAGAGTTCCATCTTACTTTGACTATAGGAATACGACTTTGTCTTAGTTGCTTGACTTCTCGATCCATGATTTCCACTAGTTCTTCCACAAAATTGAGTGTGTCATTGAGCCAAAGCTCTTTCATTGGAATGACGAGAGATTCGTCAGATAGGCATTTCTTTATATTAGAAATGTGAAAATTACTATGGACACTACTGAGTTCTTCAGGAAGCTCAAGTGTGTATGTCACTGGGCAGACCCTTTTAAGGATATTAAATGGTCCAATGTACCGGGGGTTAAGCTTTCCTCGCTTTCCGAATCGAATGACACCTTTTTGAGGTGATACTTTCAACATAACATGATCTCCAACTTGGAATTCCAAAGGCTTTCGTCTTACATTGGCATAACTCCTTTCCTGATCTCTTGCAGCTTGCAAGCGTTGTCGAATTTGTACTATCTTTTCGGTGGTTTCATGGATTATCTCTGGTCCCGTGAGTTGAACATCTCCAACTTCGGCCCAGCAGACAGGTGATCTGCACTTTCGACCATAAAGTTCCTCGAATGGTACTACCTTAATATTGGCATGGTAACTGTTATTGTAAGAAAATTCTACCAATGGTAAGTGTCTTTCCCATCATTTTCCAAAATTTATAACAAAGGCTCGAAGCATGTCTTCGTGTGTTTGGATGGTTCTTTCACTTTGTCCATCGGTTTCGGAATGATATGTCGTACTCATGTCTAATTGAGTACCCAAAGCAATCTGCATTGACTGTCAGAATCTGGATGTGAAATGACTGTCACAATCCGAGATGATAGATATCGATACTCCATGTCGTGAGACTATTTCCTTTATATGCAACCTTGTAAGGGTTTGCATAC
>BQNB010171863.1:0-13519 GCA_026074375.1 Tanacetum coccineum
AATCACTTTGTCCGATTCTATTACAACCTTAACCCTATTTTTACAAAGTTTAAAACCAGAAACAAGATTCTTCCTAATGTTAGGAACATGAAGAACATTCATAAGGGTTAACTTCTTTCCAGATGTGAATTGGATCTCTACGTTTCCTGAGCCAATAACCTTTGAAGTATGATTGTCACCCATCATAACTTCATGTCCATCTTCAGTTTCCTTATAAGTTTTGAACAAGTCTCTATTGTTGCAAACATGTGTAGTTACACCAGAATCATACCACCAATCATCAGTTGTTGTCACACTAGCCATATGCAGTTGCTGAATCATTCCAATGTTCAATTCAGAAACCATAGCAGTGATTTCTGTGGTATCAACTTGTTCTACTGCATTAGCAGATTCATCCTTCTTGTTTGAATTCTGATTTTTCTTCTTGGGATTCTTGCAGTAGCGTTTGATATGCCCTTTTCACCACATTTGTAACACACAACCTCAGACAATGGTTTTTTGTCTTTCTTGTTGTTCTTGGATGAATTCCATGTACCCTTCCTCTTCTTGTCATTTCCTTTGTTGCTCTTTCCTGAATCAACATAATTAACATTAGAACTTGATGAACCATTCAGATTCTTTTCACGAATACGAGTTTCTTCCTCAATTCGTAAATGTTTCTGAAACTGATTCAAAGTAAAATCCTCTGAAGTGTGCATCAATTTCTTTCTGTAATTGTGCCAAGAAGATGGTAACTTGGTAATGATGGCCCCAACTAATAACTTTTCAGGGATTTCAATGTTAAGATTTTTGAATTTAGAAACCAGAATAAGAAATTCATGAACTTGATCTAAAATAGACACGTTATCTTTCATAGCAAATTCAAAGAATTTAAAAGTGATAAACTTATTTGCCCCTTCCTTTTCAGCGGTGTATTTTTCTTCAAGAGAATTCCAGATCATACAGACGATCAGTGAGGGTACTCAGAATGTATCCTCTGCATAGTGTTTCATCTTGTTCACGCTTCCTTTGTTCCTCTTCAGTCATCACGCCAATAGGTGTCCCTTCTAGGACATAATAAACCTTGAACGCAGTTAACAGAAATTTCATCTTTTTCTTCCAACGAGTAAAGTTCATCCCATCCATTCTGTCCAGTTTGATTGTGTCGCTTTCAAACATCCTTAAACCAGCACTTTGATCCATGATAATATTCTTTAAGATTGTTAGAATATGGCAGAATTTCTACTAATAATATGAGCGAAATTGAGGACGTGATAATCACTGTCCTTAAAGAATATTAGCCCCTACTATTTGCGCTGGTGGGATTCGTGACTAATTTCTTCCCAGGATTCGACCTCAAAAATAGAACTTTATGCAGCGTACATAAAATTCACATGAAAACATTAATGTATGTATGTCGTATTGTATGGATTGAGTTTTTTAGAAATGAATTGGAAAAACTGCATAAAGCATGGGCATATTTTTTTAGGGAAACTAGGCGACATTCGAATAGTCACAATGGTCACAAAAAGGTACAATTAGCGACGGTTTAGCAACAAAAAAAACCGTCACTAATCTATATCGTTTCAAACAGTCGTGATGGATTATCAAAGACACCCTTTTAACCCATTTAACTGCCAGCGTTTCGAATTGGTGCGTCTTTTCAATAATAATTCCTAATTAGCAACGGTTTTGTGACAGAATAATTGTCACAAAAACTGTCACTAATATCCATTTATAATTAAACATTACTTCATTCATCCAATTGGTGGGATACATACAATACACGTTTGTTAATGAAAAACCCACAAGTTCCAACATTCGAAATGCATGCAACTGGTTTTGAGAAGGGCTTGCAAGTTGTAACATTGGATCAACCTTTCTTCTATGACATATTGCAACATAATCTTACACTACAACATTCGATGCTTTCCCCAGCAACATTCCAACCTTTTCGCCAGCGACATGTCGCTGGGGAAACATATCCCCAGCGAAATGTCGCTGGGGAAAAGTTGATGGGGTAAGCTCGATGGCAAAACGTTCCCCAGCGACAATCCCCAGCGAAAAGTGGGCCCCACGTATTTTTTGGTCAAGGAATTGGTGCCACCGTGGCAGTATCTTCCCCAGCGACATGTCGCTGGGGAAAGGTCTGATTAAAACAAAATATTTATAGTTAATAATAAAATCTTAAGTTAATTGCAGACGTTTTCCCAGCCGGGACATAGTCGTGGGAAAGGCCCTATTGAATTTGACTTTTCAACGCTTACTTCGCACCTTGATAGTTTTGTCTTAGCGGGATTTTCCCCAGCGACATGTCGCTGGGGAAAAGTCCTGCAATTTCTTTTTTTATATAAAGCCTGCACACAGCAGCATTTCCTAGATTTTTTCGGATAAAAATCTGCTGCAACAGCAGGCTTTTCCGATTTTTTCCGGAAAAATTCTACCAACCAAAAAACTGTATACACTCACCACAACTTGTTTACAAAACACAAGATACAATGTAAAGCATCTCGCTATACAAAATACGCCACATCTTTGTACAAACCAAAAACTATTATTAGGGAAATCGGACCAAAAGCCGAATATGTTACACTTGATAGTTTAGGGGGAATGCAAGCGAGTTGTAGCATTACTAGGGAAACAAGTCAATAGTCCAAAAGATAAACATAAAGAAAATAAATGTATACAATACTATGTGAAACATTTAACTACGACTAATCGTGTCATCGCACCATCCTCACCACCCGTAATCATCACCATCTCTCTATCACGCTGCCGCGACTCCCGCAACTCGCTGGCTCCACCATGAATCACTACCTAGCAAAAAGCATCCGCAGAATTGTTGTCGCTCCTCATCTTGTTCATTCATGAAATCGACATCCTGCTTCTGTACAACGGAGTGCGGGTTAGCTAGCTAGAGCGTACGTATAATGGTCATTACCGGACCAACGCCATGGTAAGTCGGCCGCGAAGCTTTCCGCCTTTGTCATGCGTTGATTTCTGCAGTGGTGTGCTCACCCTGTCGCCTCGAGAGCTCACTCATCCTACTCCTATGTAGTGACAATAACACAAGATAGTAAATATATTAGTAGGGTTGCTACAGTATTAATCGTGTGATTCACTTAAAGTATGGTTTGAAGAAACTTCATTACATCGAGAGAGCTCAGGATCTTGGACATACACCGTTATCGGTGTGGTGACGATAGAACGTGTCGATCTCTGATGGATCCTCTTGGTTGACGGCCTTCATTTTCTGTACATTACAACACGCTTATAAGTTCAATTAGATTTTATAACGACAAAAACTTAACACACAAAATGTATAATCAGACTTATATATATGTATGTATTATCAATAAATAATATATTCATTACCATCAGGATGTCGAGTGAGAGGGATCGACCGAGATTCCGTGGCATGTTTACCATTGTGCTCTTGGACCGGATTTTGTTTTCAGCATATTTGTTTCGGCTCAGATCTGGGCAGTTGGCAGGGTCATTCCAGAAGTTGATGTATTTCTACCATCATCTTCGTGTACTATTCGGGTTTGCCAGCCTGACTCCCGATTCCAATTCTTAAGCTCACAGTCTCGGGTGTCTCTGATCCAATGCTCTCTTAAGGTTGCCTTGTGGGTGTTATATGATTTTCCAAAACTGGAGCTGATTGTATCCTCTCGAATTCTAGGGCCAACGCTGGTTATCTTATGCGGCTCGAGTTTTATAAGTAGATCTGCCTAATATACCAAACACATTGATAAAAGATTATGAAATATAATTTATATATTTATTTATATTTGTTTATTTATTATATTGATATAAATAAATTAAACGAATTTAGATAAATATACACAATTAAATATAGAACACGATAATTAAGTAAACTAAAAGGATACTTGACCCCAAGATGTGGCCATAGCCTCGCCTGTCCCCCGCGGGGGGGGGACCTTATGCCTGATGGGTGATACACAAAGGTTTTTTCTCCTATTCATCTCCCCGAAGTAGTTTCCCTCACTGAGTCGGTGTATGGGGAGGTAGGGACATATGTGTTATCAGCACGGTTTCGAACCCGGATTCGATGGGCGGCCGTTATTAGCAGCCACCGCATCTTTCTATTATCTTGGTTTACGGAGTCTTTCTCGGGGTTTTCCTGCAGGCTTTCACGCCGAGCCCAAATTGGCTTTCGCTTTAATTTTCCTGCAAAAATCAAGTGGAGTGATAAAAGTCAAAAACGTTCAAGCAAGCAAGTTCAATAATATGTATCAAATTTTGCTTGTATTACCAATAATCCAGTATGCTTACCTCGGTTGATGAAGCAACCCGCGCAATCGAATGATGTAGGAGGAGACGTGGAAAGGATCCTCACCACCACGTTCCCCGGCCTATGTGCTGTGCAACATTCAGCCATCTGTACAAGTACAATTTAGCATAACATGATTGAAATTATGAACAAAATTATACAAGCAATGCACAAATCCAATTATCCATTTAAAGTTACACATTTTAACAATCCTCAACAATCTACATTTATTCATTCATTCATTCAAATATATAAGTGTATTTTGCATAGTTACAACACAAGGTTAATCTTTCTTCTTCACTAGAATAAAACTTTTCTCAACACCATCATCATATTGTTGAGGTCTTTCAACTTCAGAATCTGCTAAATCATGAGGAAGGGGGTCTTCTTCATCTGCTAATTTTCATCGTCTTAGCAGGAACTTCATTGATATATGGGCCGAGTGCTCAACCTCCGTTGATTCTCCATCTATATGCACAATTTTCTATATAGGAATGGTGAATTTCCAAGTATTCCCTCTAGCTAGAGGTGTGAGTTCTGATGAGTTGTCCAAATGTTTTAATTTCATTACGGTTCGTTCTCTTCCACGATGACACCCTGTTGGAAAAACTTTTTATGATTTAACATGTTCGACGACCTTCTAGTTGGGTTTGCCGGATCTTCAAGGTAGAAGAACTTGTTTTACTTGTGTTGCCGTGATTGTATTGATCATTTTTCACCTACTCTCCAGGGACGATGATTTGTTTGTCATTCCGTTTCTAAAGTGTAAATTTCTTGACCTCTACCATTGTTGCGAGTGACTCGAACCACTTAACTCTCGAACAAAGCAACTTTGTAAGAAATTATTTAAATCGAGGATTTTTGAAAGCGACCATAACGTCATTTCCCCGTCAGGCCAGGTGCGCACAATAATGCCGCTGTTTTGTGTTGTTGCGACGTTCATCGCGGCTCTGCTCGACTTACCTAACAATATCTATACGCAAGGTTTATTTACTGACATTGGAGTCCATGATGGTCCAATTAGCCAAAGCGATATAAACCCTCCTTGCTGGTTGTGCTTTCTCTGGGTCTGGAGATTGTTTGCGTGTCCGGTCACAAATCTATGAGAAGATATGATTAGATAGAGAACAAAAAAATATGTTATTGTTATTTTTTCACTTAAGTACACAAAAATAAGTCTAGTTTTACCAGCGGGTCGGGTTAAACCAGCCGGTGTATTCTTTCTAAGCATCGTTTTTTTGGAATAAACTGAAAATCGTTCATGGTATTAGAATAAGTCTGTCAAAATGTACCTATTATGTTAGAACACCTAACATTATAAGGTTCCATTGTATGTGCTAGGGGTTACCACATTAGAGGTTCAATGTATGAGTGTAGGGTTACACATTAGAAGGTTTAAATGTATGAGCTTGGGTTATAACATTAGAGGTTAACGTATAAGGCTAGGGGTTACCATTAGAGGTTCAATGTAGGTGTTAGGTTTACACATTAAAGGTTCAATGTACTGATTGTTGATTGATTAGAGCTATCACGCATGATCATATTTCATATTTCAAAGCCATCTTATGATTATGTTACGGTAGATATTAGATGTTAACGCGATTTCTTTAGTGAAACATCATTTCTTAAAAACTATAGGTAGATAATTTCCTCCAGAAGACAAAATACCAGCGCATTTTTGTGATTATGGTAGCCCATCGATAAGTGTTATTGCCGGTTGTGTTAGACCCACATAGATACGGGTCTATGTCCATGTTTGAAAACAAGGGGGGATTGCGTCCATTGGGTATGTTACGAATCATAACAGAGTCGAAACATGATCAATATGATCCATCTCATACATGTGAAACCTCTAATGTTGAACCCTTAACTCTACATTGATCCTATAATGATGAAACCTATCTTTATAGGTTAAATGTTATGCGTTGGGGTTCAACATAATAGGTTCAAGTTTAACGAGTTACGGGTCAACATTGTAGTTTCAATGTATGTGTTTAGGCTTCAAACATTATAGGGATTCAATGTATGAGTTAGGGGTTAAACATTATAGGTTAACGTAATGAGCTAGGTTTAATGATGAAAATAATTATAATGCAATGTGTAAGCATGGGAAGTATGAGCATTTAGGTTCAAACCAGTGGTCGTTACACTTTTCCGGTGTAGCAACTGGACCAAGAAACGTTTGTTGTACGAATCGTAAAACCTAAGACAATCACGGGTTTAAGAGGTGTGCAAAATGTTGTTTATTGAGAAAGAAACAATATCATCGTTGAGATAATATGAAGTTGGATCCTAGTGTATCATGTTTGACTTCGGTTTTGATTGATCTTAAGGTTAGGGTTCACAATGTTGAGGATAAATGTATGGAGTTAGGTTACACATTAGAGGTTTAATGTATGCAGATAGGGTTACACATTAGAGGTTCAATGTATAAGGTAGGGTTACACATTAGAGGTTCAATGTATGAGTTAGGGTTACACATTAAAGGTTCAATGTATGACTAGTTGATTGATTAGAAGCTAACACGCATATTTCCATATTTCAAAGCCCATCTTATGATATGTTACGGTTATACATTAGATGTTCAACGGATTTCTTTATGAGAACCTCATTTCTTAAAAAACTATAGGTAGATAACTTCTCCAGAAGCCAAAAATACCGCGCGCATTTTGATGATTATGATAAGCCATCGAAAGAGTATTTGCACGGGGTGTGGTTCGCACCCACCATAGATAGGGTCTATGTCATGTTTGACAACAAAGGGGTATGCGTACATTGGGTATGTTACGAATATAATCAGGAAAGTCGAATAACATGATCACTATGATCCAACTATACATTGAACCTTATTGTTGACCCTATCTCATACAATTCAACTTAATGTATTGAACCTATCATTATAGGTTCAATGTATGAGTTAGGGTTCAACATTTAATAGTTTCCACGTACAAGTTACTGTTCAACATTGTCGGTTCAATGTATGTGTTAGGGTTTCACATTATAGGTTCAATGTATGAGTTTGGTTAAAAGTTAGGTTTCAACGTTAATATTGACTAGGTTTATGATGGAAAATAATTAAATGCAATGTAAGCAAGGGGACGTATGAGCCATTATAGGTCTCAAACGTGGTCCGTTCACACTTTCCGGGTGAGCACTGGACCAAAGAATACCGGTTGTTGTAACCTAATCGTAAACCTAAGGACAAACCTCGTTTTACCGAGGGGGCAAAAAGGTTGTTTATTACGAAACAACATCATCGTGAGATTTAATATTGAAGTTGGATCCTAGTGATCATGTTTCGTCTTCGGTTATGATCGTAACATAATGGTAGGTTACATATTGAGGTTCAATGTATGAGCTTAGGGTTACACTTTAAAGTTCAATGTCATGAGCAAGGGTTCTCAATTAGAGTTTTCAATGTATTGGAGCTAGGGGTACACTTTAGAGTTCAATGTAGAGACTAGGCAAGGATAAGGTTAATAGAGGGACAATTAGAGATGATTAAGGATAATAAACGTTAATCGTTTTGGGCATTTTTTCGTGTATATATGATTACATCTCTTAGTGTAGTAGGAAGTAAAATTCTCAGTTAATTTGAAGTAAATTTAGTTAGTATGTGGGAATATTGACCCGAAATTAGCTAAAAATCGTAGTTGGTTTAAAAGTTCAATCGAATTCCTGCGAAATGTCGCTGGGAAAACTAAGGCCCAAATCCCGAAATATATGTTATCTTATAAAAGGCTGCCTAATAAATAAGCCTGTGACGTGTTCCCAGCGACATGTCGCTGGGGATAGGGAGCTATCACGATCTATATTTCAATGGGCTCAAACTACTGTTAGAGTTGATGATTTCTTGGTCAGAAAGTTATGTTTTAATGGTTTAACCGATTTTTGACCCGTGACATGTGTGACCTTTTGTTTGTTGCTTCCTGTAACATGTGGTAATTTAATACGAGTATATGTTATGTGTATATTTCGACCCCAACGGACGACAACAAAAAGAGGAATTATTCACTCCGAAATGCCTGCAACAGGTTTTGAGAAGGGCTTGCAAGTTGCAACATTGGATCAACCTTTCTTCTAAGACATATTGCAACATAATCTTATTTTATTATTAAAATTATTATAATTGTTACTATGATGTTATATTGACTTCTTTTTGTCCATCATTATTTACTTATTTAGCCATAAACTGTTGTTTTGAAGCTGCATATTCTCAAATAACTATTCTGCGTTTTGATTAACCCATACCAGATTATTGGTTAGCCTGGGAATCCAAATGCACCAACCCACCCCCTGAGTCTTTGAATTGTTTTTTATATTTCTTTCAGCGGGTATGTTTGTTTAGGGTCAATGGACTCATCACCAACACTACAATATCATGTTTTGGTGACGAGTCATGAAAATGGTCGTAGTGTATGGAACATCGGGTCAAAACTGAGAGTTGCGTTGATCGAAGGACAGTCAATTAACGAGCCAGTGGTCTTATAAGAGTTTGTTTGTGATGAACACACAAACTGAGATTAAACAAGCTTTATAACACTATCAACAATGCAAAAATGGGTTTGAAATAGCCAAGTATTAGAAATCTCAATAAGTGGGTTAGGAAGTATACACCAATCTTATACTCTTATAGTAATTTGTTTTTTTTATATATATGCAATAACAAATAAATTGTTTTGTAAAGCTTATAATTAATTTTGAGGAATGCATAAGGTTATGTTGTACGAATTATGGGTGAGCATCGTCTCAAAACCGAACCGAACTGACAAAAACCGAACCGAACCGAAAACCGAGTTTGAGGAAAAACATGAACCGAAACCGAACCGAAGTTTACAGAGAAAAATAGAAAACCGAATTGAAACCGAACCGAACCGAATAAATAGTTTAGGCGTATTTTTCTTGGTTTTAACCCGAACCGAGAAAACCGAAACCGAAAACTATAGATATACAAAACCGAAAATGGTCGGTTCGGCTTGGCTCAGTTTGTCGGTTCGGTTCGGTTTTCGGTTAGTTTTGCTCAGCCTAGTACGAATATAATTTTTAGAGTTAAATTACCTTTTATTGTACTAATGTAGTTTCCGAATTAAAGCGGCTTATCGATCAATTACGGACTTTCTATTTTAGTAAACAATAAGGTAACCTAAGTTTTAAAATCAACTTTCATTTTGACGTTATTCTTTGTCCATAAATCAACTTTCTTTATCAATTCATCAATTACCAACTTTTTTTTGACAAGCAATAATGGAAATGATGCATATAGTAATGTCATTTGTACTTTCTCCAAGGAAAAAATTAACGATAGTTATTGCTTCCAAGCTCTTCAAAGCCTTTCGGCATCCTACTATATTACCAATCTGTGTCACTTACGAATTTTAGTTTTTGTAAGTTAGATAGGAATCACAGGATGGATGAAGCATTTAGAAAGCTAAGAGAAGTGTTGGGTGCAAGGAGGCATATGTTTAGTGTATTAGATGATGCATTTTGAAATGAACGTGTATTATTTATTATTGGCCATAATCATTTACTATATGATGTCTAAAGATCACATTCTTAATGTTGTTACATGTGGTATCCGGAAAGCTAAAAGACTCTTAAAATTCACAAGCATACTAATTTTAAATTTACAATTCTTTGTTTTGTTTTTCGTTATATTTTATATTTTTCTGGTTTATGTTATTCATTTGTTCGATTTGATATATTGTCTCATTAACTACATGTTGTCGTGTCCTCGAGAAGAAAATAAAACGATTGAGGATAGTAATTTGCGATGAATACGGTAACCTCACCAATAGCAAAAGGAATATGGATTAAAAAAAGTGCTACAAAATATTTGATCACATGTAACGGAAACAACTATCTCACAAGATAGCTATATTATTATTTGTTATTTTTAGCGGAAACAACTATCTCACAAAATATACACAACGTATACATATCTCACATGTCCTAAGCACAATTAAACCTAAAACCATTTGGTTGTGGAACATTAACACACATGGGGTACCATTGATACATAAACCATTTAGTACACATAAGTGCATAACTATTATTTTCTAATTAATCGTCTTTATCTATAGGGATTATTATAGATCCAATTAGAGGTGAACATTTTGGGTTTTTTTTTAAAACCGGTTCGGTTTTTTAACCGAACCGGTTTTGGTCACCCAGTCAAAAAAACCGGTTTTGACTAAAACCGGTTAGGTTATAAACCGGTTTTTTCATATAGAAATCTCAAAATCGGTTCGGTTAGTCAACCAGTTTAACCGGTTTTTATGCAACCGGTTCGGTTAAAAATCAGTTTTAACCGGTTTACAACCCGGTCCGGTCGATTTTTCTTAAACCGGTTACAAATCGCCGGTTCGGTTTGAGAGAAACCGGTTTCGTTTTATTTTCCTGGTTCGGTTCATGAACCGGTTTTTCTGTACACCTTTAGATCCAATATACATTTGTCAAATGGTTGGCATGAACTTCATGTAAAATTTCTTTAACGAAGATTGACTCAAGTCATTGAGAATTAATTTTACTTTTCAACGCCTGATTGTATATATATATGATTCATTATCTAATTTTTTCTCTCTTTGTCATTTAGCTAGTCCTCCTTATATAGCCAAGATAACTTGGCTTACAAGTTAGATAATTCACCTCCTCATGAGATTAGGAGATTATTGGCTAAGGAAAAAAAGGAAATAATTCTGATACTTTTTTTTTCTACATAATTGCATATTAATCCTTCCTTTAACTATTAATGACTCATATAACTCCCGTTAAATACTTGTTAACATTTAATGCTCGTTTAAGCTTTATCACTTTAATATATTACATTTAATATATTTATTATTAATTGTTTAAGGTATTAACGCGTGCGTCCCCGTACACTACAAGAAAAAGTAGAACAAGTGACGATATTATCCCGGGCGACAAAATCGCTAAACGACAAAAATACGTCCTATGTGGCACCAATTCTGATAGACTTTTTAGTCAAAGTTTGAAGAGAGTTTCCCGGGCGACATGTCGCCCGGGATTGTGTGGTTAAAGTTTGACCCCAAAAATCAACGAAAAACTTAGCGGGAAATTTTCCCGCTCACTTTTCCCCAAATATTCGTTGGATTTAGTTAAATAATTAGCCTTAATGATCTTGGAGGTGCCGTGTATTATATTATCCCGGCGACCTGTCGCCGGGGAAAGATCATTGGACTTATATTTCGACTTGGGCTCGTATTTCATAAGTTGAGTTACCTTCACTGAATAACAAATGAAGGGGTATGAGTCACCATACAATTATGTTGTTTTTCAAGAAATAGATTCGAGAAATCAAGTTCACATCTCATACTATCTTACCCATATGAATATATATTTTCATTTAAAAATAGACCGGTTATGTAAAGATTATAATCTTATTCTATGTTTTTGTACCTGTAATTATGATATCACTCTAATATGCCATATTAGATCCATGAGACATCTGCATTACGGTTTAAAACATGCTACAACAAAAAATTTATTTTAGATAAAGAAAAAAAAGTGGGAGTCCCATTAGAGGGGGCCAAGCCACTTTAAAGCCCTCACTTGAGTTACATGCTCACGTTACTAAGCTCGGCAATGTTTTATGTTCCAAGTGATGTATATAAACATAAGACAAGTTTCTTTATTGACCGATGTGGGATGTTAACAAAAGCCTTTGAGGTCTACTATTTCTACCAAATAATTGATACACTTTGTATATGCTGGTCAAGTTTTACTTATCTTTATTTTATACACTTTTTTTTGTTGTTTTGTATCAACGTTATTTTAAACCTTGGTAAACGAATGGTGTTTATACATATCTTGATGATTGAGTGCTGGCAACCCAATGATGATTGATCCGCCCCCATAAAAATGTTAATTGATAGTTATACATATCCTAATCCCTTGAAACTTTAAATCGATGATAGTTTTGAAGCATTCACTTTCCATGAAATTATAAATCCACCAAACTTCTGAAATACCTTACCTGGATTTGTGTTCCATAATCTCTTGGACAAGAACCAAATCAACTTGAATGTGATATATCACCTTGTCAAATAATGTGCTGGACGTTGTTACTCAAACGAGGGTCCTATAAAAAAACTAAGGTTCTCATACTCATGATTAAGTGAGTGACAACTTTTTCAACCTTAGGTAAACAAACGGTGTTTATAACTTTTGCTTTTTACACTAGTAGTGGCATTTTTTGCTGAAGCATTTGTGTTTAGAGGAGAATCCTATACTTGGGCGGATTGTTTTACCGATTTGGTGTTTAAGGTTTCGACTGATAATCCATGGCGGTGGCGGTCATATGATGTTAGAACAGTCTATTCACACCAGGGCTGGAGATTTTAACTCGAAGTGTATAAGGAACCTTTTGGTTGTGGTTAAAGAAAGCAAGAAAGGACAAGTGGGTGATGCTGGAGCAATTGTAGCATCAGTTTTGCCATCATTTTGTCAGGCTATTTTGGTATGCTAATGAGTCAAAAAGATATTTCTTTCACCATATATATTTTCCTAAAAGTTCTGCCACATGTAACGGATATTTTTCAAATTTTTACTATGCATAAGCAGGTTGCAAAAAGGAGGGCCGCACGGTCATGCATCAAAACTGTGGATGAATCTTATATCGGGAGCAATAATGAGGTTTACTTGATATGTTTTTTATATTTATAACTTAGTTGGTGATATTTCCGGTAAAAGGATGCAACATTATATCCACATAAGGTTCTTTTAGCTCCTGTTTGGATCTGTACCTAGGAGTTTATTAAAATAAATCATTAGATAAATTCTGATTATCATAGAATTGGAGTAAAAATTAGTTGTAAAGAAACCATAGCAGAGTAGATGGAAGGCTGGATGAGATGGGTTATAATTACGTAAGATTATAATTCAATATACTTTTTAGCCATATATAGAAGACACTAAACCTGCATATTAATCAGAACTACTTATTTCACTCACAAATGATAATTTTGGTAGTTTAAATAAGTAATCCCTGATAATCATTTTTAGGCCGATTTCCACAGGTCTTGTATAATCTCCAGGATCTTATATGCATGATCAAACAAGCATCATGACAACATCAATCAAGAATAATAAAAGAAACAAGAAGAAGATGGGATGAACCCTAATAATAATCTGATATAAATCGAATGGGTTGAGTTTGTTTACAGAAATCCTAATCTATATATAGAGTATGAGTCGGTGCCTTTGTGAAGGGATACACCGGTTCTA
>BQNB010171864.1:0-11654 GCA_026074375.1 Tanacetum coccineum
AACAAAGTTAATAATTATCCTCAAAATAATTATATAACCCTTGCTTAATGTAAACATTTAATTGTATGGTGCCTGTTTACATTAAACGTTAATTTTTAGCTTACGCGATTTAGCTTAACATTTATGATTTAAAGCAAACGCGTACAACACTAAAAATAAATAGTAGATTTATCGACGTCGTCAATGACTTGAAAACACAGGGTGTTATACTATGAAAATGACATTTTTGACATATTCCGACTATCAAAATACGCTTAACTAGTCTATATAATTATACCAAAACCATCAAACTTTGGTCAATAACCAAATACTCTTTCAATAATTTCCGCACTTGAATCATCTAGCAATAATCATAATCAAGGTTATAAATAGCGTGAGGCGTGGCGTGGCGGCATGGCCAAGCCTCGCGTCTTTGAAAGCCATGGCGAGTCATAGACTTTTTAAGGCGTGACTTAAAGCGGCACAAAATATAAAAATATTTAGAAATTTATATATTTATATATTTATATCATATTACAAATATATTGAGTTTACAAAAAGTGTCATACATAATGAATAAAGTCATGAAACTATCTTTGCATGTAATCTTTTTCATTTCTATATAAAAATATGATTTTTATCGAAATTGAATTCAAAAAAGCCTCCACGCATCACGTTTTATTGCGTCTTATCACGTTTTTTGACTCCTCATCTCACCTCAAGCCTTAAGCCCAAGCCTTGGTCTATTGCGTGGCATGGAGGTCACGCCTCGCGCCTTTGCGTGGCCTTTGCGAGGCCTTTGCCGGCCTTTTAGAACCATGATCATAATACACGCAATATACACAAATTAACCACATAAGAACACAATTAGAATGCTCATAATGCTATAAGAAAAATCAACTATGGCTTCCCCTTGGTGCTTAGAATCGGACGAAACCTAAAGACCAAACAACCAAACCTTTTTCAATCAACTAATTCCAAAATAACAACAATCTAACTATCTTAAACACCCCTTTATACACAAAATGCTTAAGAACACACCAAAAATCTAACTTCTCCAAAACTTATTGCATGTAAGGTTTTATTAGTGGGTTTTGTAGCTCTTGAAACAAGGATTAATAATATGTAATTTGATCTTAATGCATGTCGAAAAATAAATCGAAAATGGGTGTTTGTTTGGGTGGCTGGTCGAACAAGAAGAGAGGAGGGAGGAGAGATCAATTTTCATAAAAGTGTTATATGTGTGCATATGGGTCCTATTTATAGAAAACAACTTTGGAAACTTAGCAATTTAAGTCCCTCCATTCTCAATCTCTTTTAAAATTAGTACAATGTATTTCTTTTATAAATAAAATAGGCCAACAACTCGGGTCACACCACATTAGTAAATATTTTAAATCCGTCCCACTAATTTTACTTTAAAACGTTTAATAAAACGTTAAATCACGTAAAACACGACTTTTAAACACGGTTTTTACAAAAAAAACTCGAGGAAACGTCCTAAAATACAAAAATAACATAATCACGCTCTCGGAGCAATAATATAAATTTTTCTGACTTTCTAGACACTAAAAACAAATAGAAACTCAATCACGGCATGAAATTACCCTATAAATGGAAATTTTCATCAAACCTTATATAGTATAAATGACTATAATTATTTACGTAGCAAGAATAATTATTATAGCTCGGGATAAATTTTGACCTAAAACTCAGGTTGTTACATTCTCCCCTCCTTTAAGGAGCGTCGTCCCGGTGCTTAGCTCTATCAATAACTTCCACTGGCTCTTCAATCATATGCAACTTATCATCAAGTTGAATCTCATCCATCGGAACAACAATATCGCCTTCCGCTAAACATTTCTTAAGATTCGAAACATGAAAAGTACTATGAATCCCTTTTAACTCTTCAGGTAACTCCAACGTGTAAGCTACAGAACCAACCCTAGCTATAATCCTAAATGGCCCAATGTAACGTGGACTTAACTTTTCGCGCTTTCCAAAACACACAACGCCCTTCCATGGCGATAACTTGAGCAGTACCATATCACCGACTTCAAATTCTAACAGCTTAGTTCTCCTATCTGCATAGCTTTTCTAGCGACTACGGGCGGTCAACAAACGGTTCTTAATCTGGACGATCTTCTCGGTCGTATCACAGATCAATTCGGGACCGATGAGTTGGCTTTCCCCAACCTCACTCCATCATATAGGTGATCTACATTTCCGTCTGTACAAAGCCTCATATGGTGCAGCCTTAATGCTCGCGTGATAACTATTGTTATATGAGAACTCGACCAATGGCAGATGGCGATCCCAACTACTTCCAAAGTCGATCACACAGGCACACAACATATCTTCCGGCGTTTGTATAGTCCTCTCACTTTGACCATCCGTTTGAGGGTGCTAAGCGGTACTATTATCCAAATTCGTTCCCAACGCTTTCTGAAGTGATCTCCAGAATCTAGACGTAAAATGACTATCTCAATCCGAAATGATCAAAACAGGAACACCATGCCTACATACAACTTCCTTCAAATATAGTTGCGTAAGCTTCTCCATACTATCCATTTTCTTCATTGGTAGGAAATGAGCTGATTTGGTCAGTCGATCAACAATAACCCAAATCGTATCATACCCACTCGGCGTTCTTGGCAATCCACTCATAAAATCCATAGTAATCCTTTCCCACTTCTAAACTGGAATCTTAGGTTATTGCATCAACCCGGATGGTTTTTGATGCTCAACTTTAACCTTCGCACAAGTCAGACACTTACTAACGTATGTGGCAATATCAGCTTTCATATTCGGCCACCAGTACAACGGCTTCAAATCTTGATACATCTTTTCCGATCCCGGATGGATAGAATACTTGGACTTATGCGATTCATGCATAACCAAATCCCTCAATCCATTGAATCGCGGTAACCAAACACGATTTCCAAAACAACATGTTCCATCAAGGCGAAACTCGAATATTTGCTTAATCAATCTCCCCAAATTTTCTGCCTTCACATTCTTCCTTTTCATCGCTTCCTTTTGAGCTTCATGAATCTGCTTCAGTAGATCATTGTGAATAGTCATCATCAAAGCTTGAACACGCAATGGCTTATTCCTTTCCTTCCGACATAAGGCGTCAGCCACAACATTCGCTTTTCCAGGATGATACCATATCTCATAATCATTATCACTCAACAACTTAATCCATCTCCGTTGTCTCAAGTTTAGCTCTTTTTTATTCAAAATATATTGTAGACTCTTAGGATCAGTGAAAACCACACACTTCGTTCCATACAAATAATGTCTTCATAATCTAAAAGCGAAAACAATGGCTCCCAAATCGTGAGTAGTGTAATTCACTTCATGGACTTTCAATTGTCTAGAAGCATACGATATAACCTTCTCTCTTTGCATCAACACAGCTCCATAATCTTTAAGTGACGCATCGCAATACACCACAAAATCTTCCATTCCTTCGGACAACGCTAAGATCGGTGCACTACATAACTTCTGCTTCAATGTCTGAAAAACTTCCTCTTCTTCTTTTCCCCATTTGTATTTCTTATCTTTTTGAGTCAACTTAGTCAACGGCTTAGAAATCAAAGAAAAACCTTTAATAAACCTCCTATAGTAACCAACCAATCCAAGAAATTGCCTCACCACCGTTGGCGTCGTTGGTGCAGCCCAATTCTTAATGGCTTCGATCTTGGCAATATCAACATGAACACCACTACGATCAATAACATGACCAAGAAATTGTACCTAATCTAGCCAAAAATCACACTTTGAAAACTTGGCGTACAATCTCTCTTTCTTAAGCAGCTCCAAAATAATGTTCAAATGCTTCCCATGCTCTTCTTCGTCCTTGGAATAAACCAAAATATCATCGATGAAAACTATGATGAACTTATCAAGATACGTTTTGCATACTCGGTTCATCAAGTCCATAAACACAGCAGGCGCATTAGTCAATCCAAACGGCATCACTTGGAACACAAAGTGACCATACCGAGTTCTAAATGCAGTAATTGGAATGTCCTCTTCTTTAATGCGTAACTAGTGATATCCTGATCGCAGATCGATCTTAGAATACACGCTCAAACCTTAAAGTTGGTCAAATAGATCGTCGATTCTTGGGAGAGGATAACGATTCTTAACAGTCAACTTGTTCAACTCGCGATCATCTATACACAATCTAAAAGATCCATCTTTCTTCTTCACAAACAACACCAGTGCTCCCCACGGTGATGAACTCGGATGAATAAATCATGTCTCCAGCAACTCTTGCAGTTGTACCGACAACTTTCTCATCTCAGACGGTGCCAATCTATACGGTGCACGTACAACAGGTGCAGCCCCTGGTACTAGATCAATTCGAAACTCTATTTGCCTCGGTGGTGGTAGTCCTGGCAACTTCTCAGGAAACGCCTCAGGAAAGTCACGAATTACAGGCACGTCTTCCAATCGTTTCTCTTTCGATTTCTTCTCCGTCACGTGTGCCAAAAATAAATGACAACCTCGCTCGACGTACTTACGGGCCTTAATACAAGATATGACCTATAATCAAGATACGCCCTTGTCACTGTCGAGTTTCGGCTATCAACATCTTATTTCCGTACGGTATATGAACAACTTTCTCGCCACAGACGATAACCGCATCGTGCTTGACAAGCCATTCCATACCGATTATGACGTCAAACGTACCAAGCTCAATCGGCATAAGATCGGTTTCAAAAATATGGTTCACTAAATTCAAAGTGCAACCTTTCAAAATAGTGTTCGT
The DNA here is from genome assembly GCA_026074375.1 of Tanacetum coccineum. Taxonomy (NCBI): domain Eukaryota; kingdom Viridiplantae; phylum Streptophyta; class Magnoliopsida; order Asterales; family Asteraceae; genus Tanacetum; species Tanacetum coccineum. The sequence goes on from BQNB010171864.1 coordinate 4,763, forward strand.
ACTAACTACCCTTCCATTAGCTAACTCTACCTCATAACTAGCTCTTATTTTAACCGGATCGATATTAAGCATGGAACTGAATCTAGTATCCACAAAACTCCTATCGGAACCCGAATCGAATAAAACAGAAGCATAGCGGTTATTGAACAGAAATGTACCAGTAACCACATTCGGACCTGCGGCTCAGCATCCTTAATAGCATAAACTCGACCACGAACTTCTCTAACTTCTTCTTTCTTGACTTTCTTTGGGCATTGGTTCCTAGTATGACCTTGTTCACCACAGTCATAACAAGTCGGAATGGGCTGAACATTAGCACCCATGGCAACATTCTTCTCTTTACAGTACCTTGCCTTGTGCCTAACCTTTCCACACTTGTAACATTGATAGTACACAGACCAACATGGCAAGTAAAATAACATTTACACAAAGGAAGTGATCCAGAAGACACCTTTTCATCAGTAGGAGCAGTAACCATGGCTCGCGTGTTCCCTTGCTTTTGGTTATTCTGTGAAGGTTGGCGTGAGTTGTCCCTATGATTGCTCTTACCACTACTATTCCCACTTTGATAGTTCTCCCACTTTTGCTTCTTTCCTTCCAGAATTCTTTCATCTCAAGCTTGCGATTTCTGTTTCATCAACTCATGAGCCATACACACGGCTTCTTTCAGATTAGCATGCTTAGAAGAAGTGTAACACCCCCAAAATGGGTCATAACGGAATATGGGTTGGCGAGTGTTACTTCATAGATCAACAGCACGAGATATGAGAACGACCTCTATATGAGTCGTTTAAAATTCTAAATGTGTCGTTTGAAAAGTAATATCGTTGATTTTCTTGAAATTGATATAACATTTGTCCCATAATTGCCTCACAATGAAAAGCATAAAAATAACCCAACGAGATTTGATCATTTGTATGTAAGTAGAAATCCATAATGAAATCTTGTCAATTTTAGACTCCATTGCACATCAATTAAGCCAAGCATCATAATTTTCAGCTTGAGAAAAACATTCTTAAAAGTGTCAACATTAAAGTTGGTGAGTTCATAAGTTTGTAAAGAATAAATATAAATGTTGGAATTCAAAAGATTAATAAAGTATGTATGATCATTCACATCCATATATTTAATCGCCAAAAATGTAAGAGTAAAATGTAGAACCGAAGAGATTTAGTGTTTATTAGCTATCGCCGCAATAAATGAAAAGTGGTTCAGAGAATTAGTAATGTCAATAACTAAATGGGACATGAATATCGTTGATTTTACCAATAATTTATTGGGTCCTACTATAACAGATACAGTACCACATACATAATAACAATTTGTGCGCTAAAAGCTCAATGACAACCGAAGCTAGGCTCGACATCTATGTATGCAATTTAATGCCAATAAAAGGCCCGTGTAGATGTTCAAACCCATAACATTCCCCAAATTAGCTCCGACATTATGCATTCGTGTTTCAGTACACTCCGAGAACTAGTGGAGGAGCTACTCACCCGAAACAGGGATGTCATCCCAAATAATCTATTTACAAACACCACCTAGCTTCCTCAACCCAGGTCCCCGTCCAAGAATTTAAACAGTTTTCATGATAAGGGCAATGGTGGATTTAGTTACTTAACTTAGCGCACATGTAAACAGGCGATGATAACCACGAAAAAACAACATGTGATCCAAATAAAAAATGTAACCATTGTATTCGTAAATAAGCTTTGAGTACTTAAATCCCATAAAGTAGAAAGAGTGTGGATATAAAATCTAGTAATCGAATTTTGTAATTGATCTATGGTTAAACAAATTCGGTAAACGTGTATGCAAATAAGTATGTGGCTAAGTATGAAACCGAATTTGTAACTCAACCCTGAAATTTGAGTTTTGTAACGAATTCATAAATCAAGTATGTAAAAACCAAAAAAGTGAGTAGAATAGATATGTAAAAGATATGGTAAACGAATACGTTAAACAAGTGTATTGAGCATGTCATTCCCTCCCCGTGAATTTGAAAAAGAAAAGTAAAACAAGTAAAGAATGGTGCTATAAACTCACATCGATGGTTGAAGAAATAATTGACAGAGAACGGCATCTAATAAGCACAACGACAAACGAGGGACTAACGCTTGATCCAGAAGTTGAGCAACTAATTCATAAATCGGCAAATACGCGCCACTAACTTATAATTGTATGAATGTGATACTTTAATAAAAGGTTTAATCTCGAGTTGCAATATTGTTGTAGGTTGTTAAATAAAATAAGATTAAAAAAGTAAACCAAGGTGTGTAATAATAATACAAATGACAAAAGTGGTCCGAAGTATATAAATCCATGACTGTGCATTATATAACATATACATCACCAAAAGAAAAACTTTCTCGAAGCAAATATAATAGACTCGATATGTTGATACATCTTAAAGGTGAAAATTTGAAAAAAAATGGACTAAGACAAAAATAGCTTTCCTCCAATTATTAACTAAAAAGATTGATAACAATACAATAAAACTAAATAATTCGACTCGCGCCCGGATATCCCCAAATGGTTTAATAGAAAGTCCCTTTATTTTTTAAAGCTGTGGACTAGATAAATGGAATTTCTAAAATGATAGTTTACGTTTGATTATTGGGTTCTTTATACGGATTTTAATAAATCCTACAGACAAATTCAAGATAATAAATAAAGTAAGATTTGTAAAAACTTACTGAATTGATAAGCATTTATAAAAATCTCAACTCGGCATGACCCCATGACTTTATTTACACGTTATCCATATTACACAAAGTTAAATTATATACCCCACAAATTAAATACAATCCATGTTCCAAAAACATACTCATTTTTCAATCTAGTATCTAGCAAGCCCAAATTAATAAACGAAAAACAAGTCTAAACAAACCAACACTCCGTATCGTATTAAAAATACAAAAACGAAAAATAAAACAAAGTATATTATTATTTTAACCATTGTAATCCACCATTGTAAACTTATTTGTTATATTTATGTAAAATCTTAAGAAATATTTATTAGATTTTTTTTAAATAAAACCAAACCCCCGTTATGGCTGTTACACAGTCGCAAAGACCAAACACAATACCCCTCACTTGCACTACTGACCTATATCCAAACGCCTCCAATTATTCGTAAAAACCAAACTCACTCAAATCTGCATACTACAAATCAACCAAACGCACCTATATCAATATAACAACACCCAAACGCAGTACACCCTTGGCTGATTTATTCTAAACCCCACCCGTCACCCTAGCTTTCGGTTAGATATACAATACCAAAGTACTCTATGCTGCTTAAAAAACCCACAAACAAACCCCGCCTTTTCCTTTGTACTTTGCTTAAACCAAACACACCCCTTGGTGCTAAACCCACAGCCAAACGCACCCTGCTAATAAACCATACGCACCCTTGTTATGGTGGTGACGAGGTGTCAGCTGTGAGGTGGTGGCTGGGATGACGGGAGTGATGTGGTGGTGGGAGTGGTATCGTGGAGATGGAGATGAAGGTGGTGTTCGGATGAAGGTAGTGGTGGCAAGGTTGTTGTGGTGTCGGTGGTGGGTGTGTCGGTGTACAGATAGTGATGGTGGCGTGAGGGTGGCGATGACAGTGGCGTGGGGATAGAGATGCAGGTGACGAGGTGGTGGTTGGCGCTGGAGGTGGTGCAGCCGCTGCAGCTGCGACGGTGGAGGGAGAGGGTGATGTTGGTGGCTGTCGGCGGCGGAGATGGGGCCCGACAGCAGCGACTGGAGAAGGCCACGATGGTGGTTTGAAGGTGATTCGGATGTGTGGATAGTGGTGGTGTGCGTCGGTGTAGGCGGCGGTGTCGCCGGAAATCTTGCCCGGAAAATGGGAGGCGCCGGAATTTGTGGGAGAGTATGTGTGTGTGATTAGGGTTAATGAAATGAGGAGAAAACCTAATTAGGTTTACATATATATATTTGAAAGTTATATATAAAAAAAATGTCAAACATAACATAGTCTAGGGGGTTTTTAGGTAAATATTATCACAGGGACCAAAATGTAATTTTTGTTAATTAATGGTTCGGGTCTCGTTTAGGCCAATTAACGGATGAATTAGAATACGAAACTTGCGACATTGTTTTCTAAACAATTTTTCCAACAAAATGAGTACTCACTCGACTATTATTTTATAAATATTTTTATAAAATATATTAAAATGATTATTATTTATTTAGTTGGTACTATTAAGTGTCGCGAGCAAGCTTTGTCCGTAAAGTTAAAACTTTATTTTGAACATTCGCGTTTTTTTTAATAAACGTTTTTGAATGAAATATTAAACGATTTATTAAATATTTTTATTTAATAAAAAGGTGATAATTAAATATAAATTTAATTATTTTGTGTCGGTATTCGGTTTTCAAAACTTTGCGAGGCTATTTTAGTCACTTTCTGCTTGGTTTCAGATCTCGGGTAAAACTGAAAAGTTGTCCGGAATATCGTTTCGCATAAAATTTCTTCTTTGTCCGAATCGTGAAAACGTGATCTAGCGGGTCGTTTTTGATAAGTCAACTTAAAATAACATAGCCCTTTTCGTTTTCAAGTCAAATGAATTAAAAATAAATCTGCACGTGAGAGATGTGTAATAATATATATATGATTTATCATTAAAATCTGTTAAGAAAATTTTACCAATTACGCGGTAATCGTTTTTATGTGACATTAAAAGATCAAAAGTCAAAAAGTCAAATCGTACCCGAAAAGTCAAAGGTTAAAATAGTCATTTAAAATTTTGAAAATTGTCGGATGTTACAGTACCTACCCCTTAAAGAAATCTCGTCCCGAGATTTAATTTTGTGTTAACCGATTGTGTGACCAAGAAAAGATTTTTAGGTTTAATAAACCAGTTCTAAACGAAGCGCTGATAACTTTATTAAGCAAAATTCGATGTTTCGACACTTCTCAATATACTAAAAATTTTGACTAGGTTTGACTTGGATATTTAATCCATCCAAATGGGTATCTAAAAAAGATATATCACCACATGTCTTATGACCTGACACAAATGTGTAATAAAGAAAGTCCCCTAATAGTGAAAACATCAAAAAGAAGGTGTAGTCGCGTGAGCATGTTTGTATAAAGTTTCAAATGTTCAAGGATGGTGTCTCATTTCTGGTATCTGTAATGTTCGATGATTCACATCAACGTGGCTTATGGATGTAAGTATCCAACTTACTTGGCAGTACTAAGATGTATCACGACCTAAGTCTTCCTGCTAGTGACCCGAAATGAATAGTCCAACTATCTGTTTCGTCGATAGGTGTTTATCTCGTTTAAGGGGAGTTGCATTACCTATTGGATAAAATAAAAATTCAACAAATGGGAGGAGCTCGCGGGAGAGCTTATGTGATAGGCGGGAATACGCACTTGATCATATAGTTCGAGGATGATCAAATTCACTACTCAAGAGTACACAGGTCGAGTACTCCACAAACAGTTCGTGATGCGCAAGGATTTTGTAACGCAAAAGTAATAACTTAAGAATGGGGTTAAGGAGTTCAAGTGAGGCCCTAAACTTCTTGCTGAGTGGAACAAGACACTATTTGCTTTCTAGAGCCTTTTTAACGCGGATTTCGTGATATCGAGTTCGAGTTCTATACCGGGTCATATTGATACCATTAAGCCCACACTTTATAATTTATTATTTGCATAAAGAAGCGTCTCAATTTATGTAAATATGAATTGACAAACTTATGGTTCGGCGATTTACAATTCTATTTATTTAAATGAAGAGGCGTCCTAATCCTTTCAAATAAAGAGATTATAAATCATTCTACTTAATAATTTTTGATGCAATACGCGTACTCACATAACTTTCAAGGTGGTGGATGACATGACGATGCATGTGCTCTAATGAGTATGGGACGAGTGTTTAAAACTTGCCTTCGGAGATAGAGAGTAAAACAATCAGGGGAAATCGACATAGAGTTCAAGACAGTCAATGAGAACTCAGTTAAAGTAAATAAGATAAAGGTCATTATGAACGAGTCAGCATAGCAATTATCATATCAATCCTCCTATTACAAGTCCCGCCCATACAAGACTTGTAATACTTAGATTCATACATAATCCCATGCAAACAAAAATCATGACGCCTTTCGCGTAATAGAATATTGTATAAAGTTATGAAAAATATTCTTGGAGACCAATGTTTAACTTACAATGTCTGAGAACGAAGTGAGACCATTGTGCAACTCACAATGTCTAAAAAGATGTTCTGATATTTATATAAATAACTCTTATATAAATAATGTACGATATACGCAAAGGGATGTAAGCATATATATATTATATATATGTATGTCATGTAAGCACATAATGTAACAAGTAATGTAAGCAAGTAAGCATGTAAACAAGTAGTGTGTATGCACTTTGAAAATATTTGATGTGATGCATTGTTTGTGAAAACGGTTATAGTCTAGGGTAAAACATGCAACCTAGTTCTCTATAACCTTGGCTCTGATACCAATCTGTAACACCCCTAAAAATGTGTCGCATTGGAAATATGTCCGGGAGCGTTACTTCATAATACAACAGCTCAAGATACAAGAGAACGACCTCTAAATGTGTCGTTTGAAAAGTAATCTCGTTGATTTTCTTAAAATTGATATAACATTTGTCCCATAATTGCCTCACAATGAAAAGCATAAAAATAACCCAACAAGATTTGATCATTTGTATGTAAGTAGAAATCCATAATGAAATCTTGTCAATTTTAGACTCCATTGCACATCAAGTAAGCCAAGCATCTAATTCACCTGAGAAAAACATGCTTAAAAGTGTCAACATTAAAGTTGGTGAGTTCATAGAGTTTTGTAAGTATAAATGTAAATGTTGGAATCCAAAGATTTATAAAGTATGTATGAT
>BQNB010171865.1:1304-11449 GCA_026074375.1 Tanacetum coccineum
AGGCATAATATGAGAATGTTGGTCAAAGACACAAGATCGCAAGATGGCATAGACGATAAAGACAATGACAAAGGCTCAAAGTCTAGATCGCAAAGCATGAAGGAACAAACCTACAACAAAGAACAAAGAAAAAGACCAAGATCACATGAGCTTAAACGACAAAAGCAATCTTACTTATCTCATGAAGGAGTGTCATCAATGAACTCACTTCGGGGGAGATTGTTAGCCTCAAAATATTGAGCTGAACAGGAAGTTCGTTCATTACGTGTACGAGTCTCGGTCATTTAATTAGTTAATGTTGTAATAGTATAATATCGGGAATCGGGCTCGATAGTTAATCTAATATTGTATATGTTTCGGGTTAATCCTAAGCAAAACCCGAGCCCGGGTCCTAGTTAAATATCCCGCGCATCATTTAACGCGACGGGGTATATAAACTCTTTTCTATTTAGAAAAGAGTAAGTTGTTAAAATAATAAATCCTTTCCTTTTCCAAAACTCTCTCATCTCTCTCTCTCTTCTTTCTCTCTCTAAAACAACTCACTCTCTTTCTCCTTTCTAGGTTGATTCGTGATTATTATATATGTTATGAAGTGTTAACGGGATCCTACAATGTGGCATCTTTCGGCCCAAGTACGTTGCAAATTCGGTTGTGGAGAAACATACAATTTGTTAAACTCACTAATCGCGAGTTCTTGATATTTAAAGATCATGTTATGTAATATTATGTAACAAGACGTGATTCTTCATATCGTGTTGATTTGGTAAGCACATGCGGGTTTTTGTAAAATTCCTCAACGACCTTGTAGGACTTCGAAAGCTAGTTATATATCTTTTCTTCCACTTTCTTAAACTTTTTTAAACTTCATTGTTTTTTCATCCCTTGCATTAGAAAACATTTTGACAAACATATACCATTGAAAATAAATTTCATCCACTAAAATAGTAACATTGCTCGTGTATTTTTCCATTTACTACAAATTGAGCTTCCATAGCAATATTTTCAATAAGGTCATTAAATAAGTTTGAAGTATATATAAAATATTGAGCTCATTATTAGACCCGCAACACCAAAAAATGCATGTTAAATTCACAAATCATATGATGCAACGACTTCAAGCATTAGAGTCGGGTATTTAGGATCACACCTTTTATATTATTTGTATAATGCCTTCGAACATTTTACCCATTTTTAATGCATACAATCCATGCTCCCGAGTATTCCCGGGAGTTCATATTATTGGTGTAACATTGTCTAAGTTTCATTTATGTTTAACGAAGAAAAATAAACATTTTAAAGTTAAGGAGGTGATAGACTCAAACTTGAAGAACAAGTTTGGAGCCTATATAAACACTCCATTTGCTCAAAAAAACACACGACATAAAAAACCTCTAACACATAACCCTATGTTCCATACGATACAAATTATGCCATAAGATACATGCACATTTTGCATGTTATTCCTATGCGCATGTATACATGCATATGATTTTCATGGAAAAGTATTACACTTTTCTTTTATATATATGTATGATAGAAACATAACAACCCTTTTAGGGTTTTGTTCGATCGTCCCAAAACAAGAAAACAAGAACATCGTGTTCTGTTTTTTATTCGTGAAGTAAGCACTAACATCTTAACGTATCATGTTGATGTGTAGTGTGAGCATATCAATAGAGATGATTATTTTAATCACTAAAGGTTTCAAGAATTCAAGATCAAGTATATCAATAGTCTTAGTAAGTCTATTGATCTCACGTTAGTAAAATTACGTGTTAATGGTTTACTAGATTATAAAATGGTTTATTAGATTATAAAAATGGCTTTTGTACTAGTTTATAAACTTTCCTAATAGTGGTATCAGTGCCAACTCCTTGATGTTATCGGGTTACACATATACAAGTGCTAAGATCCCGATAAAGTATATTTAATTAAGTATTTTATTTGAAAAACATTGACATTAAACATGCATTCTAATTATGTTAATAGTTAATTAAAATCTTGATCTTGATTAATATTAATATGTTAATAAAGTTAAAAAATGATAGATCTAATTAATCATTAACTGTGACATGGACTTTCATACTTGTTTTTCGGTCTTAAGGCTCACACAATCAATTAATTTTGATGTTTGTGGCTCACTTGTGTTGGGCTCATCCAACAATTGAGAGCCTTTTGATTCTCTAATTGGGGAAGACTCCTTCCTTGTAATGAGGATTGAGAACTCGAATTTTATATGTTATTGTTTTATTTATTTATTACAATTTTAGAGTTTTTCTTCACTACTACCCTTTCTCTTGTCTGTTTTATTGGCTTATGTATTTTTTTCCTTGTGACGTGTTTTACATATGCAAAAGATTTTTGAAATATTAAAATGGACTATATACTTATATCAAAACTTGTTTTAATTAAATAAATGATTATGGCAAGTTATTGAGGGTGTGGATAATATAGTATAATGTTCCCTCTTTAACTTCCTTGAATTATTGGTTTAATTATGTTTGTCATATATTCATCCTTGTGATGTGTTATATGCAAAAAGAGTTTTCTTGAATATTAAACGAACATTAAACTATCAAAACTTGCTTTGATTAAATCAATATTCTTGCGAGTTTATGTGTCATAAAGTCAGGTTAGGTCTATACTATAATTTTCTCCCGCGACGAACTTACTCGGATCTTGGTTTAATAAACTTTAATTATAAAGCTTTTGTAGTTTTATCAATGACGAAATTTGCTACTACATTATGACTTGCAAGGCATGACGCATAGGTACGAGTTCGTGCAAGGACATGGTTTTAGCAAATGGTCTAGGGTTTGATTGACCTTTAATCTTTTCCCGAGCCATTACATGTTTCGATATATGTGGTAATTATTGGAAGAACTTGTGTGGACTTTTGACTATGCAGAGTACGATATAGGGTTTTTCATTCTTTAATATTTTCTCGCGATAAAAGTGCACTTTAAAAGTTAACAACTTGTTTTCTTAACTTGTGTTACAAAGATGTATACATGCTTCTTTGTACATTTTTTATACACGTTTTATCAAAACTTATGTGATACCCTAGGTGTAATTTAAGTCTATGCCGCCTAATTAAAGAACACTTGCAATTGGTTTTTACTCTCTAGTCAGACCTTAGGTGAATTCTAACCCAAGGCAAAAAATTTCTAATTGGTCAGACCCTTTTCTTAATTTATTCAAGTTTTTATATTGGTTGACTTAATCGAGTATGCTTGGTCAGACCTTAGACCCGAGGCATAAGATGAGACAAAACATGTACAAGACATTACTATATGTGTTACTTATGTCATGTGTCTCATAAATCCAAGAGTTGCATTTTTAATGCAATTAACGCTCGTCACTTACATCTTGCCCCATTTGTTTACTAGTTTTTTTTTTGGGCCAACCTTCTGTAAATAAGTGGGAGAGTACAAGGTAGGGTCTAGTTGTTTGGTAAATTAATTGTCTTATTTTAAAACAAGGGGTAGTTAATTTCTAAAAGAATTGATTATCGAAAATATTAAAATTGAACTTTCTACGTTCTAACTAACGGTATTGTTGCAACATAAATTCGTAAATGAAAGTTTGTTTTTCTTAAAAAGGCAAACATAGTCTCCTTTTCTTATAAGAAAGAGAGAGACTTAATCCTATCTCTTCTCCTTGTTTGACAAAGCTAAGATAAGATAAATTTAAAATTTTCCCATTATATTTAAACTTACTTTTATTTTTCATTATCATTTTTTGGTTCTGGGATCTTTGAAAGATAAAAGACTTTTGTGTAACTAAAGAACCTGTTTTCTATAGCTACTAAAAAGATAACATCTTGCACTTGTCAAGACGATGTATGAGTTAATGAGAGGAAATCTTAATAAACTACAACTAGTAAAGAAAATTACTAACATGTCTTTTAGGTATTTTTATTGGACTAACTTTATTCCTTAAAGTGCTACACACCCTTGTGGTTAGGCAGACCGATTAAGGAGGAATTGCATGCTAAATGTTCAAGTTAATGAAAGCATAGATGGCTAGTCCCTCATCTACATAAGTAGAACTTCATACACTATGTACAATACCTAATTACATTGCTACTTGTAGGCACTCTAAGAGAGTAGGAAAGTAAATAAATTGCTATTTGCTTTTTACTGGTGATGTAACACTTACAATGTTGACAAATCCAGTGGGAGCTTTGCGTTTTACTACTAGAAAGACATTCATGTAATGTGTCTAATTCAGTGGGAGCTACAAGTTTAATTTCCTTGTTAGTTACCTACATTATTTCTAGCTTGTCTTGAAATAATTTATTACTTTCCAAATATGAACAACCATTGTTTTAAGGAAGATTGCATTTTATTTTATATGATAACATGTTGCTTTCCTAATGTTGTTTCCCGAAACGTTATCTACAAAATAAATAGTCCATAATTCCTTATTAAACGGCATGGTTCTAAATCTACTTGTATTATCTTTGACACTATCATATTGTTCATTCAATCAAGCGCGTGTCGTGTTGTTTGTCTGCATTATATGATGTTGTGCCTTACACAAGTGAGAGAAATCTCAAAGTTTGTGCAAGGAATAACATATTATTTATTTCTCTTAACCGCAAGGTAAAAAAGCTAATAATTCTACTAGGACTCAAACACATAAAATGTTTGTTGCCCTATTAAGATATAATGTAAACCTACTTCATCATATTAATTCTATATTTTAGTCAATATGATTATGGTTTATTGTAAATCATAATTATGAACTATGAAATTAACTTGAAATTACTATCAAACTCAAGAGTATACGTTCATAATTACTTTAGTCAGTATAATTATGTTTTCTTGTTAAGACATAAATATAAAGTCCTTGAATTTATCAATGAATTATAACATAAAGTAACGGACTAACTTGTTATGTCTTATTGTTAGGACATGAAAATGAAGTCCTTAAACTATTCAAAGACTAATAACGTATAGTTGATGTGTTATGTCTTCTTGTAAAGACATGAACATAGAGTTCTTGAATTATTCAAAGAAATATACGTTATAGCATGCATTTGGTTTTAAAATAATGTGTAATCATTTTGGCTCGACCCAATTGGTAAGTATTTGACCCAAAGAGAACTAAGTTATCAAATGAGTTGTGATAGAGTCTCGCAATTCTAATACTCATAGAATACCACATCTTTGTGGTATGTCTAATGTGTTAAAACAAACTATATTTTTATTGTTTGATTTTGATAACTTTAACTACTCTACCGCTAAAATCTATCAAGGTTAGAAAATTGGGTGTGTCATGTATACATTCAATATGGCTCTAACTTAGAAGGTATTCAAGACACTATCTATTTATAGATTGAGATGAATGTCATTAGGTCTTGATTAAAGTTCTAAAATTTGTTAATATCTTATGAAGCGTATTTTTAACAAGCTAGAGATGAGAACTGTAAAATGTATTTTGCATATCCTAATTAAGAATAATTTATTGTTGCTTAAATACTTAGTATTTAGAGAATTGTCTCTACTTACAAAAGTAAGTGGGAGCATCTATAGATCTTGAAGATACTCAAGAATAAAATACATAAACTTCTAAATTCACTTGTTGATGTCATACTAAGGCTAAACAAGTAAATGTTGAACCATAGTATAATGTAACTCTCATTCATAAATCCGCAAGGATACCTCATTAATGGAATGATATCTTAAAACCAATGTGGAAACTAAAAGGGGGTTGAATAGTTTCACCATTAATTTATGTTTTAAAAGTTTGCTTATAAAAATTTTAGATTTGTGTTTATGTGAGATCAATCAACAATATATTTATGAACAATATACAAGTATCTATAACAAAATACAAGATAAACAATAGCTACGAAATATAAAAGACAAGATAAGAGTAAAGAGATAGAACAATCAAACCACAACATCGAGAATTGTAGTGGTTTGGCTACGAAGCTCTTTTTCGTCCTACTCCACTCCTCGAGTATCCGACTCAAGATTTCACTATGTCAAGAAGCTCCCTTCAGGCGGAGAAAACTGTTATACATCGCTTATACCAAATTTTAACAGTAAGCTAAATGTCGAGTCCTAATCTTAGCTAAAACCAATCTACCACTTCACAAATGTATTTCAAGGCCTAAAATACTAACCGATACACATACAACACTTTTGGACTTATACACTATCCGGATCTACACAAATACACAAGAATGAAAATATAGAGATCAAATCTAGTAGAAGATTGGAGAGAAACACTAATCTACAACACTTTGTTTCTTGGCGAATACGAGTGTTCTTCTCTTCAATTTGAGAAAAGAAAGAATAGATCACTTGTTAAACAAGATTAACCAAGTTAGTGATCAAAGATTAGAAAGATATAGAGAGATGTAGAGAGAGATTTAGAACAGAATAACTATGTGCAAAAGGTTATAAAATAGTTGGGAATAGTCCAGTATTTACAGGAAAGAGAGAGGAGCGTCTCTACTGTTGACGGCCCCTTAATTATGTGACAGTCCCAGATATGTTTGGGGGCCATTCTACCTATCTGGGGGTCGTCCCTATTAGGACGCTCCCTTTCTTGTCTTTTAGTGAGAAAATATTTTTCTGGTGTAGTTGGGATCCTTTTAGGGGGGAAAACCATATTTGAATTTATGTAAATAAATAAAACATTTCTTTAATTACAAAAAATATTTTGTATAATTTATTCTTGTAAAAAGGTTTTGTTACATTTGTAAAAATGTAAAGTTTACAAAAAAAAAGGTATATCTTTGTTCACTAAACAATTTTAATGATTCGTTTGTACATACCTTAAGTGATTTACATCAAAATGAAAATTTACGACTAATAACGTGTATACGTTTATTTTTATCGTAGAACGTTTTTACATTTTGTCATCTTCAAAACGCATAGAGATCGAAAAATATAAATAACGTTTTTAGACATTATTTGTGTTAATAATCTCCCCTTTTTTAATGATAACAAAATATAAACTCATTTTACGTAAAAATATAGTTTACAAGTTATTAATGAGTTTTAGTCCATTTCTCCCCTTTTTTGTCAAAGCAAAAAGGTTAGTCATCGAGTAGAAGAGAGAAAGGAATCGATGATGGTGACGCTCCCCCTTGATGTATACTCCCCTTTGTTGAGGGCACAAAGGGATCAAGCTATGGCGAGTTGCTACAAAAACAAATTAGAAAACGAGTGCAAGATATATTTCTAACTTTGAGCAATATCGTGACAAATACATAAAGGTGGCTAAAAAATCAAAGTAGCCAATTTAATTATGCACTCATGTCAACCATCATATCATAAACTAAAATAGATTTATTCATTTATAAATTAAAAAAATCATACTTGATAAGTATGAATATTACAACATAGATAATAAGATAAAGAAGCAAAGATTAATGACTACAAGAACATCCTAAAACTACATTAAGCCTATTTGATTCTTGATTCATAAAATATAGCTTAAACACAATATGGGTGAATTTTTATTTCTAAACATCAATGATGTTTAATTGTGAGGTGGTAAAGGTGATGCGAAAGCCAAAGTTAGAAGATACTCAACATGAGAGAACATCAAATGCATTTCATCCCTAAGAGAAAGGATGAGATTGCAGTTGTGGAAGCAACATAAATTGCATGGTAGTCAAGGATATTAAAGTAAATAGGATGACACATTATTGGTGGTTAGGTGGTGGTAGTGATGGTGGTGGTGATGGTGAAGGAGTCTCAAACATATGGAAGTGGAAGAGTAAGAGTGATATTCAAGGAGGGATGACTTAGGAGTGGAAGTGGGTTAGTAGTTCTTGGTGGAGCATCCAATGGATTTTCAAGAAAAGGATTATTTGGTTGTGGAGAGGGTGTGTTTCTTGAAGATAAAGGAGAAGAGTTTGGGTTTGATTCAAAGGAGGATGAAGTTTTTACTAGAGTGGAGGATGTTTCTTTGGTTGAGGGAGTTTATTAAGGTGCATTTAGTAGTGATGGAGATGATGATTTTGCTATAGGAGATGGTGTGTGAATGTCATCGTCTTCTTGGGTCAAATCCACAAAGATTTCTCTTGGTGGGAGTTTGAGCTACTTTGAAGGGTTGGATGAAGAAGCTTGAGTGGAAGCCATGGAAGAAGAAGAGGGAGAAGATGATTGTGAAGAATGAGGGAGATGATGATTATTTAATCAAGAGGTGGTGGATAATTTTGGTAAAGCATGGTGATATATGGTTAGGAGTCCAAAATGTGTTTGTCAAAATGAAGAAAAGCAGTTGAGCCTAGATAAAAGGTAGTCAATAGGTCAGAAAAAGGGAAAATAGTAACAAAATTTTCCCAGATATATAGGGGGTCGTCTTATATTTCCGGGGGGGGGGGGGGGGGGGGGGGGGGGGCGTTTTCTAAGAGTAACAAAATTTGCCCAATTTTTCTTGTTTTGCAAACCTGTTTAGAAAAAGGGAATGCTAGATGTGCCTTTTTGCAACCATTCATATTCCCTCAAGAATCAACTAAGCTAACTAAATTCTAAGTATAAGAAGCTAGCTAATCTAATTCTAGCATGTGATCAAGTATAGGCATAATGATCAACAAAAAAATATAATAACCATGCATAATATCTATATTGAGTAGGGAAAGGAAAATATCAAATAAGCATGCAAATTAATCCAAGGGATGATAAAATTTAACCAATCATCAAAGGAAAACTTAGTTTCCCAACATACTACCAAATTACCATCAAGTTTTTGTTCCAAGTAATCATCCTACCAATGTCATGACAAGTATAAAGCATACCAAAGTATCAATACGTCTAAATAGTAAAGCATAGCAAATAGAAAATACCAACATGTCTAAAATAAATACTTAAGCATATTAAAAGTGTTTTTAGCAATATTCGAATTGCTCAATTTTTCTTTTTCTTGAACAAATTTTTGATGCCCTTCTCGAATGACTTCAGTCCACTCCTGTGCTCTTCTCGCATTTGGACTTAACGGTTGAGGATTTCAATTTGGCGGGTAAAGAGGGTTTCCATGTTTTGTTCATCATGAGGGGGGTTGGTGAACACTTGGGGATCATCATTTGACAAAGAATTGACATAGGAGGTAGGAGAAGGAGTACTGACACGAGAAGTACCTTTGTCAGCCTCATCATTATCATTATCTACATGATGAGAGGATGATGGGTGATCAAAGGCAAAGGAAGACAAGGCATAAGTAGAATGACGACTCCTTTTTGTGCCATAATCCTTTCTTGTATTTTGCTCATGTTTCTAAGCAAGAGGATACATGACATGATCATAAAGAACACATTGATCACCAAACAACTTGGGAAAATTGGACATGACACGGTTATACAAATTGGGTCAACAACATACCATAAGGTAGAATCATCCTAGGTTGATGCCTAACAAACTCCATTCATTTTGCAATGTGACCAAGACATGCCGAAAGATGATCTCGGTTGCCTCCAAGACAGAAAGCATTTCCCCGAATGATTTCAACCCAGGTTTTCATGTTGGGTTGGACTTCTCTAGTTAAAATTTGGATTTCCTCAACATAAATAGTTTTAAGTTTGTGAACATGGGTTAGGGGTTCAGTTATTTCAAGTTGGATGTAAGCTTTGATAGTGTCAGGAGCAAGAGGGTCAGTATGGTAAGGGCCTCTCGAGGGTGTACTCAAAGCGAGTGAATTGAGAGACCAATTATCAGTGTATGAGCAATGTACTTTGGTAGGAATACCAAGGATCTGACCGAACTCGACAAGAGAGTAGGAGAAGAATTTATTTTGAATGAAAACTCGACTGACATGTAACCTTCCCTATCATAGGATAGTTGAAATTGACTAACGAATTCTAGAACGAATCGAGGAACGATTTACTTATTTATTTTTAAAAGACAATCAAAACCTATTACTCCAAACATGGCACTAAGATAAGCCATAACATCATAGACCCTATCGACAACCCGACCCTCATGAATGAAACGAGTTTCAACTTGTTTAAAAAGATTTTTGAAAGGCTGAGTGTGTTCACCAGAAAGAATGGGAATACAGTCACTAGTGTTTTTGGTCAGAGACAATCAAACGAGGCATTATCACCTATTATATGTATGTATATATACACACACACACACACATATATATATATATATATATATATATATATATATATGT
The DNA here is from genome assembly GCA_026074375.1 of Tanacetum coccineum. Classification (NCBI taxonomy): domain Eukaryota; kingdom Viridiplantae; phylum Streptophyta; class Magnoliopsida; order Asterales; family Asteraceae; genus Tanacetum; species Tanacetum coccineum. The sequence goes on from BQNB010171865.1 coordinate 11,448, forward strand.
AT
>BQNB010171866.1:3049-13519 GCA_026074375.1 Tanacetum coccineum
TGTACTTAACTATTTTTGGAGTAATCTATATACCGGGTGAAAACCCTTTATCCAAAAAAATTGTGGATAGTGACAATGATGTGATTGATGATTTTAATGAAACTTGTAGGTTTATGGCATCTAAACATCTTAAGGTGACTAATACCTTTATGGGTGGAGGTGGAAGTGAAAGTCAGGCTTATAAAACTACAAGTTTTATTAGAATTCTCAATCGCGTCAGTGTCACTATCCTCATTATAAATGATGATAACCCAGATGATGATGACTATGAATGTGAAAATCTAACTGAAGAACAACTTGCATTTTGTGATGCTTTTGATATACGTCTTCCTAGTCAAACTAGATGTTAGATTATATTTGGTCTTAAATCAAATGTGCTCTAGTGATTAGTCGTTTTTCCTTTGTTTAGGAATAGTAGTGCTTTGTAATGTTAGTTTTACCGCTTCTGTAACGGGCTCAAATGCGAGATTCATCAGTATCATATGTACTTAAACATTTTTAGGGTAATATATTTGATTTTTGAGAATTTAGGGTTTTTATATTTTTACAACACGGGGTTTACTATAATTAAATCTGGAGTTAAGAACATTTTTGGTCCTTGTGGTTTGTTGCGTTTTCACTTTTGATCCAAAATTCAAAAAATGTTTGGTTTTGGTCAAAGAACATAGTTTCGTTCCACTTTTAGTCCAATTCCGTAAATGTGGACTAAAATTTTTGGACTAAAAGTGGAACGAAACAATGTCTTTTGGACCAAAAGTGTAACAAAACTATGTCTTTTGGACTAAAAGTGGAACGAAACTATGTCTTTTGGATCAAAACCAAAACTTTTTTTAATTTTAGACCAAAAATGAAAAACGCACCAAACCACAAGGACCAAAAATGTACTTTAACTCTTAAATCTTTTATCTATATCAACATTCTTATATGTAACAACCAACTCTTGATGGGTTGTGTATGATATTCACGTCCACATTCTAATTGGAATAAAAATGTTATAAACAATTATTATAAAACATGTTATCTTTAATGTAGTTGCAATTGTCAAAGATCGATTTAGCTAAGTAAGCATGGTCATTAATAAAATTTGATTTTTGTTTGGTATGATGTGACGTGAATATGACATAAAATTTCATGTATGTATTGTGAAATGTTGCACAAAGTATTCCAGTCTTTTTATAGGAAACAAAATTAGGCTGAAAATTGCATATATGTATTATGAGAGTCATTCAGACAAACAGATATATTTAGCAAATACGTTCATGCTTTAGAAAGCATACTGAAACTCCTCAATTCTCATTTACTGATGATGCTTATAGCAAATACATGTTCTATGAGAATGAAGATTTACACACAAGTTTTCAAACACTTTTGAAATACACACGTATACGTATGTATACACATTCATGCTGCATATATAAGAATGAAGATAAGAACTTTAAAATACACTAACTATATAAGCTTTGATTTCATCGATGATGCTTGTAAAAGAAATATATCGATAATTCTCCGTCTCAAATCACTCCCTAAATGTTCATCTTTGATTCGTTCAACGTTAAAAAGATAAATAAACAATCAAACTGTGTATATATATAATAAACATTTTGATTGGTTAAATTTTGAAAATCTACATGTATTTTTAGATATATGGACATTTTATTTGAGACGGTGAATTATAGATTTTTATGATCATGCATGCATTCTACTTCCTCTTTGAAAGATCTAAACCTTAGCTAGCTAGATAGTTAGTAGCTCCACAAATCATCATAATCATATGAGTTCTCGAGTGCCGAATGATCATAAGTACTCAGCTGCCGGGGCGGACTCATCAGCATTCCCTCAGCCATACCCGCATACAAATTTGGTGTGTCGAAAATCGCTTCTTCATCCATAAACTCATAGTTAACATTATTATTAATCACGTCAACAACCGGAAAGTCACCGGGTGCTTGATCCACCACCCTCTCATCCTCTGAACTCATCATAAGTGTCGCAGCTGCAGCCGCGGCACTCCTAATCAAATCTGGCTCAGGTAAAGCTGGCACTTGGTACCTTTTACACAAATGTGGAAAATTCAATACTGTATCGCTACCTTTTAGCGACAAAGCAGCCACATCATACGCTGCAGCAGCCATCTCTGGCGTTGGGTATGTTCCAAGCCAAATACGTTTGCTTTTACGTGGCTCTCGAATCTCTGATACCCATTTTCCACTTCGACTTCGTATACCATGAAAACATGGATGTCTACCAGACGTGTGAGGACTACGTCCGGTCGGAGAGCTTGCCGAAGATGAAGTCATATGGTGGTAAATTTTCTATGTTTAGAAAGAGGCCGGGTTAATTTTGTAGTGGAGGAGTGTAGCTGATTTCACATGCACCAACTAGAGTATATAGCTTATATATAGAGGTGCAAAAAGTCGTACAATAGCCAGCCAATATATTAATAATAAGAAATCTGTTGGATTTGAGTTTTAATGTTCTATATTAGGTAAAGATATCTGTGTGTCTAAGAGTCTATATATGTGTGGTTCATTAAGTAGAAAAAAAGTGTTTTCGATTTTAGTCTATCTTATCTCACTTAATTTTTGACAAGTGTTCCGATGATAGATGAATGTTTTTTGCTCGACCGCAGTGCCATTTTGTGCGATCAGCCATTGTAAGTTTTGCTCGAACGATGTGATGTGTGATGTGTGATGTGTATTAAAGTTTTGCTCGACCGCAGGACCCATGATAGATGTTTTTTGTAGACCATCGATCCAAAAATGACCATTTTTAGAATTAGTTGTTTTATGCATATATTAAATATGAAGTGACAGATTGCGATGTGTATTAAAGTTGGAGGACTTTGTCACATTTGGTTCCTATGATAAAACTGTATTACAACTCAAGTCCTATATTGTTTACTTTCTTTGCAATACAAGTCCCAACTAACTTTAATATAAATTTTGTCGACTAAAAAAGGTATTTAATCATGCAATCGTTGTAACCCTAATTATAATAAGGTGCCAAAGTTTGTGTACTACCCAAAATGGAATAGCCCGTTAAAAACAAAATATCATTCATAACTTAATAAAAACACTACTTTTGTGGAACCTAAATATACATAAGAATGAACCTTCGATTTTGCAGCATTATTAAATAAAATCAATTTAATTACTATTACTATATATATCAATTGGCGTTGGTCAATTGTGTAGCCCAAAAAAAGTACATGGCCGGGCAAAAAAATTACAAAACGTTCCCTTAAACTTTGCGACAAGTTACGAGAAATACTTTAAACTTTAGTTACTTACGACTTTTTTATATAACAAAGTTTATTTATCAAACATGTAACACATATTTATCGATTTATTCATTAAAATATATCACTGCGAAGAGCTTCAGATTGCGAACAAAACAAACCAAATATTGCAATGCTTTTGACGTACATACGATTTTATAAAAAATGTTAACGTTTAATATAGTTTAAAAAAAAAATCAAAAGACACCCCTAAGTTAACTAATAACTTTAAAATAAACCGTAAGGGTCAAATACGTGCAATTCTATGAAAGTTTGATTTATATAAATAAACCTTTACTTTTTTTATTTACAACTATTTTATATAACAAACATTCTTCGTCAAATATCTAACTTCTATAAATAAAAATATATACCAACAAAAAATCTTCTGAACTACGAACAAAACGAGCCAAATATTAATATGCTTTTGAGATAAGTATGATTTTAGAGAAAAGTCTACGGTTAATATATATTTAGAAAAAAATAAAACACACCCTTAACCTACATATTAACTTTAAAAACTACCCTACAGTTTAATGACAATTAAACATGTAAAAGTGTATGTAGTCTACAATACAACTAACGTAAATTCACGTCAAATGATGAGGCGTTATTTTCTACACTATTTCGAGGTCATTTAACCCCCTAAATCTTGTAAATATGCCCAAATTATGTGCTTAATCGTTTGTTTTCGGGTCTTTAGCACTTGGATGGCATTTGAAGGAAATACACATGACTTGGGCTCATTTGGAGAAGAAACGGACAAGATTACGGACCTACACCAAATCTCTTGAAGAATCATTCTCATAGAGCGTGGAGACGGCGTCGCAGGCATAAAGCGACGCCGTCGTGATCTATCTAGTGACGGCGTAAAAAATCTAGCGACGGCGTCAGGATGTGGCCGACTTAAAGAGGATCTAGAATCATCTACGTGGCGACAGCGTCATTGATTTTTCTATATATATTAAACCAAATTATGGTTTTAAGTGTGTAACTTTGTATAACTCTAGGGAGCCGAACCCTAATCATTCTAGCAGCTTTTAAGGTCGTTTTTAGGGCCTCAAAACCCTATTGTAACTACCTTTAATCCATGTTTTAATCAAATAAGATTGTTTATCATTAATCATTCAATATGTCTATGTGTTGTTTGATTGATTTATGTTCTTGCTTTATCTTTAACATGCTAGGCTAAACCCTCATTTGTATTTACTTATGATTGCATGAAACTTAGGTTGTAGATCCTTTTAATGTTGCTTCTTGTTGATGGATGTGCACGTTAGGCTCTGGAAAACTAGCCATAAGATATTAAATTGGCATAGACGTCTAGGAAAACGCGAGTGTGTAGAAAGGATACCACCGGTAAGAGTCTTCATACTATCTTACCTCTAATATGGTTGATACCTCTGAAGATATTTCACATGCATTTAATATACTATTGGGGGCCTTGTAATAGTCTTCATACTACCTTACTTGAGCGTTGCCCTAACGGAATATTAAATAGACGGTGGGTTCGTGTAATCTGTTCATGACCTAGAAAATACTTACATAGATCATCACAAGTGTGACAAGGCAACAGATCTAAGAAAAGCAATCTGAGGAGTAGTGCATGATTAAGTAAATACATATTTTTATCATAAAGTTATCATCTGTAGTATAGATTATAATTAGTTTAATTATTAGTTAGTCAAACCAACCTCTCAAACCATTGATTTAGTTGCTATTAATAAAATATATAAATACAAAAAGAATCTTTTCTCAACCCCTTAGAATTCTGTTAGACCGTGTTCGATCATTCCCAACCTATTCCCCTAGAGGATGATAACAACCCTCCGAGTCTTGCCTATGCTACACTGTAACGATTAGGTACACTGCCTAGGGGATTGTAAAGCTTCATGTGAAGTCTTCGCAACCTCCACATCAAGGTTTTGGCGTCGCTACGTGGGGAATAGTTAGGTTTCGATAATTGTTTAACTTAGTTCTACTCGCTTGATTCCTTTCAAGTGAGATTTTATTTCAATATATTTGCTTTCTTGTAGTCTATCTTTTCTTTGTGCATTTTGTTTGTAACTCTTTCGTTCACCATCATGATGTATGAAAGTCCACCTACCACACCCTTTCAAAACCCACCACGAACCATAACCTTCCCATTCCAAAGATATACCTTAGTGTTCCAACAACATCAAGATGCATCTATTTACGATGCGTAGACTCGTTTCAAAAACTTAATCCAAAGAGTCCATCATCATGGCTGTAGGAACCCGATTATCACTTTACTTCATAACACACAAACACAAATCGAATCAAGAAAGGAGAAAGAGAGTAGAAAAGAGTTAGAGAGAAAAAAGATATTTTAGATTTAGAAAATAGATATTATGAGAATTAGATATTTTCATATGGAAAATATCTATATATATATCCCTACAACGCGCTTGGTTTAGTGTTTACACGGTTAATGTAGGATCCCTGATATATCTTCTTCCACATCATTAACGAATACACGAATTCGATCAAGAAAAGAGATGGGTCATGATTTATAGAGAGAGAAAGAAGAGACGAGAGAGATGAGAGAGAGAGATCGAAGAGGAGAGAGTTGATGCACGAGAGCAGTGCTGAGTTGAGAGAGGAAAGGAGAAAAAATAAATATTATTAATGAAATTAATTTCTACTTTTCTAAGTGGAAAGTTACTTATATACCCCGACACATTAAGTGACGTCCGAGATAATTGACTAGGACCCGGGCTCGAGTTTTGCTTGGGATTAAACCCGAAACATATACAATATTAGATTAACTATCGAGCTGAATCCCGATACTTTCCTATTACAACGTTACACTAATTAATTAACCGATGACTAACTATTCATAATGGACGAATTCATGTTTGATAATATTTTGAGGCTAACATCTCCTCCGAAGTGGTCATTTAAGACACTCCTTATGGATCAATGTAGATTGATTTGTCGTTAAGCTCATGTGGTCTTGGTCTTTCTCTTTGTTATTTGTTGTAGGCTTGTTCCTTCATGCTTTGCGATCTTTACTTTTGAGCCTTTGACATTGTCTTTTATCGTCGATTGCCTTCTTGCAGATCTTGAGTCTGTTGACCAAAATTCTATAATGTTCCTATCTTGAAAGCTTCAATTCAGGAGTTTTTTGGGAAGTCTTTGTCTTTAAATCTTAAGCTTTCATGTAGTTTTGTCTTTGTGAATGAGCATTGAATATGTGGTAATGTAATTGAATCTTTGGTTGGATAGGATACCGTCACAACTGTTTTTTATCATGCAGGGTTTATGTTAGTGATAATCGAGAAAATTGATTTGAAAATCAATCGACGTATTACTTGTAAAAGCGTTTTTGTAACACATTGGGAGTTTTAAGCTTTATATCAAAATTCATCAACCGTCAATTCATTTACTGGACCAAATCGATTCCAGTTGGTCACAAGTTTGATTCATTATAGAAATCCTCGCAAGTTCTTATCAAGAGCTTGTTTGATGCTGTCCAAGCAGATTTCTATCTTCATTGTAAATATTTATCGTATACTTTTGGATGTTCTAGCAAATATGCACAAGGATTATTCGTTAGGATATTTTAACAGCTTGTGAACTTTTGATGATGTTCAAAAGTGTTTGATAATGGAATGTGTCCATATCGAGATTTTTATTGATCTCTTGGCTTTAGATCGATTAGTGCATTTTGGTTTTAGTATTCGGAGGCTGGAGCCGATTGCCAACTATTTAATATCATCGATCTGGAATGAAGATGTTCAATAGTAAGTGCTATTTGTGACAAATGAGACAAGTTTCTGTTGAGAGAAACCTGAATGGCTGGGAAGGGTTGTGCATTGCATCACTGGGTCCATGATGTCGTCTTCAATGTCAGCAATCAACATGTGATTTTGATAGCATATGTATTGACCCAGTTTCTGCCTTAAGTTGTGTGGAGGGCTTCTTTGTTTACACCCTTTATCCATACATTTCTTTTTCATTCTTCAACGCCTTCAATGCTTACCAAGACGTCATTAGTAACACCTTGTTATGATTGTTCCAGTGTTAACTCAATCTTAGTCGGCATTATTCCCATATACATTCATCTCCAATCATACCTAAGGACTGCTATTTCTAACTTTGGATTATCCTTGGGTAGATCCTCTGATTCTGGTTGGATCATACGATTGATTCCTAACCTAACCACTTTATGACCTCAGAATCGTCGTGAAATTAAGATGTTGTTGGGTGTAAAATCAAACCAAAAAACATTTTCTTACTTTTCAGCACATTGAGTCAAATAGAACATATTTTAAATACATTTTCTCCCCTTATTTTAAATAATAAACACTTAGTTTTTGAAATACCTTGTGATTAAAATATGTCTTGAAAATTCCGTGGGGAGAAAATATTATTAGTATGAATGGTTTGGAACATTTTGATAATGTTTTGAATACATAAGAGTTGTTGTTGTTGATGTATCCAAAAACATTAAAACTTTATTTTTCGAAAAACTCCCCCTCAAAAATAGGACCAATTGAGAAATTGTTGTCTTTTGAAAACATTGTGAGGGAAGGAGTGTTGAACACACAATGTGGAAAGATTATGAATTGTCATCGAGAAATTCTTGAAAAATTATGTTCAATTTTTGAAAAACAAAATGTTAGAGGACTTCTCTTCTAATGCTAAGGGTAAGCGCACTGATACGTACACTATCCTTTTTCTTGAGCTAAAAACATTGAATGTCTTGTAAGAACAGCTCAAGACCGAGAAACATTAATTTTCTTGTTGTGAGGATAAGTTATAAACCTTCCTTTATTAGAAGGTCCGGGTTATGTACTTGATACTTTGACATATAAGCCATTTAGAAGAAAATTAGAAATGTATGTTTTGAACTATTTGCAACTTCACTCGAACTTCATTTACCACACACGTGTCATGTTATCGACTTTTAAGCACGTAATTTTATCTGATTCCAAGAGCATGGCGTGATGAATCTTTTTGGAAATTTTCTGTTTTTCTGATTTTGTATTTTCTTTTTGAAGTTTTATATTTTTGTATTTTGCTTATTTTAAAAATATGTTACATGGTGATGTTTGATGATGATAATATGCAGTTTGAGTCTCATTTGTCCAAACTCTAGACAGCTAGAGTCAAACATTATACCAATACGTCCGACTAGATACTTAAACCTCTTCCTCAGGAAGGGCTTTCGTAACTTTTTGTCAGCTAATTGGTATTCAGTTTGACCAAAATAATTATTCAATTATACATTTTCAACTGTTCTTTTAGTGAAATGATACCGAGTATGGATGTGCTTTGTTCGCGAATGTTGTACGAGGTTGCATGAGATTGCTATGGCTGACTGAGAGTCGCAATACAACGGTATTTTGCTGTTGTTGAGCCAATATTCTTTAGTGTGTCCTCCATCTACATTACTTGCAGATAACGCATGTACTCGCCTCTGCTGATGGACATTGCAGTTCAGTTTTGTTTCTTTGACTTCTAACTTATTGTGCTTATCACAAGGTACTGTATCCCTCCAGAAGTGCTTTTGCTAAGTATCAATGATCCACCCCCCATTGCTGATCAGCGTCTGAAAATGTTCCGGCATGATCAGCGTCTGAAAATGCTGTTAGTTCAAAGCCAGAATCCTTTGGATACCAGAGTCCCATGTTAATGGTACCCTTTAGGTATTTAAAGATTCTTTTAACCTCCTTGAGGTGCTTTTGAGTTGGTCGTGCTTGATAACGTGCACAATAGCATACTGCTTGCACTAAGTCTGGTCTACTAGATGTCAAGTACATGAGTGACCCGATTTTACTACGATAATCAGATTGGTCTACGGGTTCTCCACTCAAATCTACATCTAGTTTGGGTTTTGTAGCCAATGGTGTACCAATGGAGTGACAATTGTCCATATTATGCTTTTTCAGAATTTCTAAAGCGTACTTGGCCTGATTGATAAAAATACCTTTTGGGGACTGGTGGATCTGAAGTCCTAAAAAGAATTTCATTTCCCCCATTAAGGACATTTCAAATCTACTGTGCATTAACTTTTCAAATCTTTTTGAATATTTAGGGTTTGTAAACCCAAAAATTATGTCATCAACGTAAATCTGCACAAGTAGAATATCCTCCCCGTATTTTATCTTGAATAAAGTTGGGTCAATTGTACCTTTAGTAAAGCCTTTGGACATCAGGAAGTTTGATAGTTCATCATACCAGGCTCTTGGAGCTTGCTTTAATCCATACAAAGCTTTCCTCAGAAGGTAGACTTTTTCTGGATGATCTCTGGTCCATCGGTAATCATGACTTTGTGGTTGAAATGAATGCACATCGGTATTATCAATGTTGCGTGAGGAAGACTCACCAATTTCTTGTACCCGTGTACAAAAAGGATTGAAAAAGTCATCTTGTTGAACCGATGCATTCGGTGCTTGATCATTGTTGTTTTCCTCAGCAAGACCGTGTGTTGGATTGTAATATTCTTCAAGTAAAGGACTGAAGAGAAATTCTAACCCTTGTTGTGACGAATCTGTCTTTTCTGCTGTAGGAACAACATTTTGTCTTGGGGGCACGGGGTCAGAGTTGTCATAATCTGACGCCTTTTGTCCTTGAGGAACGAGGCCTGAAGAGACATTTTCAACAGACATCTCTTGTCGTTGTGGTGCGAGGTCTGAACTGTTGTGATCAGACATCATTTCTTTGATTTCATCAAACTTGATATGAATGGACTCAACTATTAAGCGTGTTCTCTTGTTGTAAACACGATATCCCTTCGACTGAGTAGAATATCCCACCATGACACATGGATCCCCTTTTTCTTTCATCTTATCCAGATTTCCCCCATCTCTAGTTATGTAACAAATGCAACCAAAGATGTGAATATGTTTTATTGAAGGTTTCCTGTCATTAATGATAGTCTTTCCATGAGTCGATATGATGATTGATCTGTTCTAAGTATAGCATGCGGTTGCAGCTGCTTCAGCCCAAAATGATAATGGAAGCTTAGAAGCTGAAAGCATCATTCGAGCAGCCTCAACAAGAGTGCGGTTTCGTCTTTCAACAACGCAGTTCTGTTCAGGTGTTCGAGGAGTGGAAGTCTGATGTCTGTCAGTAAGGACAATAATTACTTGAGCTTGAAGATTGCGTTGAATCATCGTGAGAAAGTCTTTAAGAACTTCTGGTGTTTCATCCTTGGATCATAG
>BQNB010171867.1:0-13519 GCA_026074375.1 Tanacetum coccineum
TGAAGAAGCAAAAAGTACAATTTCTTGTTGCTCTTAAAATGATTATTTTTTTATCATTAGCATAGAATTTATTCTTTTATATATTGGTTGCTTCGCGTCACTTGCATGTAAGCTAATGACAAAGGATTGAAGCTCAAGTGCTCAAGGTCATTAAAAGTCTTATTTAATTCGTAATAAAGGGTTGTAGTTGAAGTGTTCAAGGTCATTAGAATTCATATGTTGATTGATTATGTCTCTTGTACGGGTTACTTTATTTTAAGGATATGCATTTTTTTAATTTTATTATCTATTTGGGTAATTCATCTATTTTTCTACGTTATCATGCTTGGATGTATCTATTCGGACTATTTCTTGAGTAATCAATAAAATTGGCCCCTTAACTTGAAATCGTGACTTTGCCTCTAATTACACGATGTTTGATTTTAATGGAAATATAGCATACTAGCACGGAGCTACAACATTACAAAGTGATTAGGCAAACATACATGTGGGAACTCGGTTATAAATCCAATCTATCTAATTATGATTAAGTTCCTTCATTATGTGGGTGATCCTAGAGCGCGTAAGCAATTTGTTTATTCACAAGACATGTCTCTACTAGGATGCTGTAACTTCAAGCAATCAAAAAAGTATGCTAGTAGTAACAATCTAAACACATCTACTATACAATAATGTGGCTTAACTTGGTCAGGCTCATGAGGAAGAGCAAGCCAAGAGGAGTAGGGTAGTAGAGTGAACAAGAAAAGTATTTCCACTGTTGAGTGTATTATTATATGGTGTGTCAAGTCAAGAAATCTCATCTCTTTTACTAAGTTTAGATCTAGAACGGGTATTTCCTTTATAGCAGTTGTAACTCGAACACTTAACACTATTCTTATACATTAAACAGAGTTAATTATATCAGTTTGATTAATAGAAAGCTAATTGAGTGATTCAGGAAGACAACTTTAAATACAAGGATACAAATATGAAAGTGAGAAAGTAGGAAAATTAAATGTCTCGACGAAATCTAGTAAAATCTTTGTCTAATTTGTGCCCGTAGTTCTATCGCACACATGGATTCTTCATAAGAATAAGGACTTTAACCGGATTTGGTTTGATTGGATCTATAACTCAAAATATGCTTGTATTAACATGTTGTAGCCTCCTTTTTTTTTCCTCTAGGGTCATGCTAGAGTTTTTTTCAATGAAATCTCTGTTTAAAAAGAAAGAAAAAAAAGTGTCAACACTACATGCATTGAAGATGCCATGATCCTAGCGGGGTACAATCAACCTCAAAGCCATTGAAGATGCCATGATCCTTTTTTTTTCCTCTAGTGTCTTGCTAGAGTTGTTTTTTTCATTGAAATCGTTGTTGAAAAAGAAAGAAAAAAGTGTCGACGCCACATGCATTGAAGACGCCATGATCCTAGCGGGTACAATCAACCTCAAAGAATTCTCGCCCCCACCCTCCATCTTATGCCTTCTTAGGAGGTGTAGAACCGAGTTCACATTTGCAACTAAAAGACCCAAGACCGAGCTTCTTGTCAACGATGTTAAGCTTCTTTCTTTAACTTGGATTAGCAATAGCCATAAGACTTCTTTAATTGGGTGGGGTGGTTTGATGACCCATATAACACTCTTCCACACTCTTTGTATATTGTCGCTGATTTTTCGCCTAGCTCATTTTTTTTGTGAAATGTATATATTGTCTCTGATTTTTCGCCCAGCTCCTTGCTAGGTGTGTTTAGAAAATTTCCATTAAAAAATACGGGACCGACAACTTCTACGTTTTAACCAACGGGCTACAATTCCCCTCACAAAATACACAAGATATGACTCAGAGACCCTCACGGAAGACTCAAGGACCAACTTTCAAACATATAAAACCTACGATTTTAACATAAAATGTAGCCAAATTAGCTACAATAAATTGTAGCTAATATATGCCCTTTTAAAATATATATAGTATAACGCATAACTAGGTGTGTATACTTAATTAGGTGTGGTACGGAAGTAATAATTTGAGTCCACCATCTATGGGCATCTAACAGTCACACTGGAGATGGACAAAAATAATTTTCAAGTGTTCATATGTACCTCGTTCATCATATAAATAACAAATAACTGATAATTAAAGCTAAACATTTTTTTATCTAATTTAGATTCCATATTGGAAGGAAAATATCACACCGACTAATAATTACCAACTTGTAATGGCTTTCCAGTTACATGATAATCTTGTTTCAAGAGGGATTTCATCAACTCAAAATAAAGCAAGAGTACATGATTTATAATCCAAATCTTCTTATTACTATTACTCCGTACAATGAATAAAAATCCTCGCCGTCGTAATTGAGATCTTTATAATTACTTGGCATTACCTGCTTCCATTAATCTTTTCCACATCGCTATAAAAGCCTTGGGGGATGAACACCTACTATATAATACCTTATACCGTTAACCCGTAGACACTTTGGATCTATATTTTCCACATTATTGTAACTAAAAGCAAATGAAAATTATATGACGCCACTTTCATTTCATCCTTATTTCATGCCATCCAACTTCTACCCAAAACCGTAAGGGAATCTCTGTCATGTTTTGCTTTTCCACCTAAACCGGAATTGAACTTCTATATGACTTCACATCGGATCAACTTAGGAAGTATACAACCAAAGTTTCAAGTTCTTTTGGCAATCTGTTTGTCATGACCAACCTACTGCATGTATGTATCTCATTTGTCAAGTTCTTTTGCTTGTTTGGTTTTGTTGGTGATTTTAGTGTCATCAATCATTTTTGTGTAATGGTGATTTACCCGAGACCAAATGGATTTCAAGTTACGTTATAATACGAGTTCGGAGGTGTGGAGTGCACGCTTGTATAAACTATTAACTTGATTTCAAGTACGATAATGGTAAAGGTTGTGAATGTATATCAAGGGGTAAACACCTTGGATATTTACTATAGTGACATAAATCACTTCGTCACCATAGTGTTGCAATGGTTTAAAGATATGGCTGTTTGCGTTAGTGACATAAACTGGTCGTCGCAGATGGACAATGTCTTCAAAGGTCTGCAGGTAGTGACAGTTTTAACTGTCACAAATTCGTTGCAGAAAGTAATTGAAGGGTTGTGACCATTTATTAAAAGGTGTGACTTTTCACCAAGAGACACAACTTTTCCCTACAACTACCATTTGTTTGTTATACATAAACATGAAATTTGATCTTTTATGATGAACATGAAGAATCATCACAACACATACAATCTTCTCCATGTTTTGCTCTCTTTCTTGTGCCTAGAATTTGAGTGTTTTCTTGTCTTATCTCAATACAAATTTCGAGTAACCCAAGGCACAAATAGGGTCGAAATATTGTATTCGGAAAGTGAACTATACACGATTCAAGAATTTATCCGGCAATCTATGATTATCAAGACCCGAACACCAACAAACGAATACAATATATTCGAAGTGATAATCATGGTTAATGACTATATGAAATAGATTCCAGTATCTTTGGAGATAAAAGATTGAATAAGTATTTCATATGGTGACTTTTGTAATCGTGTATATGTTAAAGACACAACATTTGAATTATAAAGATGGTGAAGCAATCTTGAAAGGAGGCACAAAAGTTTTGGATCATGGCATGTCAGAATTCGTTTTATGGGTCCTCTAAGAAACAAAGCCAATGTCAAGTTGGAATCTTTTGTTGAAATGGTGAAATCTAAAAAATCGGTACATCGGTGATGAGTACGCAATTTCTATTCTTATATATTCTATAATTTACGAATATGAATTGCATGAACTCTAACATAGTCAACGTATATTGCCATTTGTTATGAATTGCGCATGTAATTATTGTTGTTTGGAAAAGGAACAGGAAACATTCATGTGAATAGAAATTAATAATACTATGTTACATTTTCTGAAAATATAGAAGATGGATTTAAAAATGAAAATAATGACAAAGTTGGTGTAAATTTGACGGTAACTGTATTTCATTTGTTTTGGCGATAACCGTAGTTTTTCGGTTGTTTGTTTGGACAAAGATTTCAAGAAAGACATGAATAAATACACTTATATGATTGTGTCCAATTACTTTCTTTCAAAAACTAATTGGAACATTCGTGTTTTACGTTTGTTGAATTTGGATGATCATAATTTGAAGGCTACGCATGTGCAGAATGTGTGATACATTCTTTAATTCATAAGCCTATATGATGGAACGCATAAATTGTTATGAATTGATGATCCATCGGTTTATTTGATATTAGATAGCAATCATTAAGATGATTTTTGTTTATCAACATATTGTCTAATATAAATCTAATTTGATGAGTCATGGTATAGTGACTATCCGATCTTCCACGTGATTTATCACCGAAGAGTGATTTGGTATACGAAGTGTATGAAACAAACTTATTGTTTCATGGTTCAAAAAGTAAATAAGTTTTATAGTTTTTCCAAGTTTTTCTATAAAATTTTAAAGAAAATCGATCAAGTCCTTTTGTCTAATAGATTCACAATACTTGTGTATTTAGATGATCGATTAGTTCTGGAATGTATATCATTTGCTTATAAAGTAAAGTATTTCAATACTTGAAAAAAATCATATATTATGATTCATTATAAGTAAATAAAACTTGTTTATTGTTCTTTAGGTGATGTTAATTCAATCTTGGTAATTTGCATCGTTGGTCCAAAGAAATGTTTGTATATGATTGCATGCATGAAACCTGATTTTTGGTAGAAATTATACTAATACTTGGTGGTGGCTAAATAATATAATATCACGAGGACATATAAAATTGATTTGTGATAATTATATAGTTTTAGTATTGGTATAGCCAGTTTTAACTTTCTAATTATAATAAAGATAAGACACGTGTGTTATCTTTGTTGGATGCCTTTGGCTTTAGAACTGGGTGTGCATGTATATGTATGATCACGATGGGGATGCTTAATGTTATGTCGTTGCCTATAAAGAGTCCTCTCATTCAGTCACGCATATAAATTGATTTGTTATTTATATGGCATATTCTAGAAATTTAGATAGCTTATTATCTATTTTTCAGAATCTAAAGAAAACTTTGACAAGGAATGAATTTAGATTGGTAAATCACTTTCTCTTGTAATTACAACAGTGACTCAGGATGGTTAATCAGGATGTTGTAAACAAATTTTTTTTACTTGAAGAAATACCTTGATTATGGTTTATATTACAACGGGAATCTTATAAGTATTGAAAACGTAAAATGATGCGAGTTAATTTTAGTGATCAAGGAAACCATGGTTGGATTCTCATACTTCATGTGAATGCAGAATCTTGAGATCAATTAAATAATGTTGCATCATGGTTTGTTGTTTTCTTATTTTAAAAATCTAATGGTTAAAGGACTTGTTATTAAACATATGGTATTATGTTTTAAAGTCAATGTTACCATGTTCATTTCATTGTGATGGTGAAACTAAACTATCAATAGCTTACCACTTGACGAAGAGGTTGACTATGGGACTTAGTAAATAAGTCGGTAATAGGGATGAAAAGTCCATTAGATCATCTAACTGTGAGATACCCAATTCCCCTCTAATACAATGTTAGAGGCTGAATTCAATGTGGAAAGCTCACACTTAGAGATTGGAACACATGTTATATTATCCCAAGGATTGTGTTCAGACCTGCAAGATAAAGAGGTTGAAGTTTATCTTCTTAATAGTTCTTTTGAAAAAGTGCAACGCAGGGCATGATTAAAAGAACTACCTATATGAGTATGAAGTTTGCCGCTTCAAGAAGCTTGGACTTGGCTTCCTATATGCTCATGAATGGATATGGACGCATGGCTTGTAAAGCGTCAAGTATAAACATTGGAGATAAAACTTGTGTGTATACTATCTTCAAGTATTCAAATGGGTTGACGGGTTCAATCGTTTCGACACCCCGATTCTCGAATATTTGGAATGTGTAGTATACTAAGATGAAAATTCAATCGAAAGACATTTTCATTTATGCATGAGTTTGATTTGTTTTGATTGTTTGGGAAATCAAAGATTACACTAAAATGGGGGAGGATTGTTGGTGATTTTAGTGTCCTCAAGCATTTTATGTGATAGTGATTTACCCGATACCAAAGGGATTAAGTTAAGCTATAATACGAGTTAGGTGGTGCGGAGTGCACGTTTGTACAAACTATTAACTTGATTTCAAGTACGATAATGGTTAAAGGTTGTGAATAGTATATCACGGGTAACAAATTGGATATTTAATATAGTGAACAGAAATCCATGCGTCACCATATGTGTTTGCAATGGTTCAAAAGATATACTGTTTGCATTAGAGAACAGAAACTGGTCATCGCTCATCGGACCATATGGCCGTCAATGGGATGGCATTTAGTGGACAGTTTTAAACTGTCCAAATTCGTTGCAGAAAGTAATTGAAGGGTTGTGACCATTTATTAAAAGGTGTGACTTTTCACAAAGAGACACAACTTTTCCCTACAACTACCATTTGTTTGTAATACATAAACATGAAATTTGGTCTTTTATGAAGAACATGAAGAATCATCACAACACATACAATCTTCTCCATGTTTTGCTCTCTTTCTTGTGCCTAGAATTTGAGTGTTTTCTTGTCTTATCTCAATACAAATTTCGAGTAACCCAAGGCACAAATAGGGTCGAAATATTGTATTCGGAAAGTGAACTATACACGATTCAAGAATTTATCCGGCAATCTATGATTATCAAGACCCGAACACCAACAGGTTTGACTTGTTACAAGTTGTTCAGTTGGTATTCTCTCATAACATATTGTCATTCAAAACCCGCTTTTAGTATAGAGTATGGCAAGGCATATATGTTTACTCAAATGCAACATTATTTGTAAGTTCAATTTTGAATCTCTATCAATATATTATCATTTTGGCATGAAAAATATCAAGAATGTATGATGACGCCATTGTTTGAAAGAAGAATACTCGCTAACCTCTATCATATTTGTCTATGACTTAATCACGTACACTTTTTACATTGTGCAACTATATATGTATATCCTACTAGAGGGTTACAGAAAAAATTGAACAAAATTTTGGAGGATTAATGCTCCATATGTATCATCACGAACAAAGCAATCGTGCAATGAGCTCTACAAACACATCTTCATGGCAGGAAATGGTTAGGCCTCCCATTGCATGATCAAACCCAAGTTCTTCCTCTGTGTGACACGTAGCAAGTCTTGGAACAATGGTTGGTCTAAGTATGATATTGGCACCACAAACCAATTGAAAGTCTCAATTAACACGTCTATAAGGAATATAACACTTATCTAATGTAAATAACACAAGTAATAACTTTTCAATCGTGTAATGCTTTATTGATTAAGAATCAAAGTATTACAATGTGCTATGGATCGCACAAGTTGAATGACAATGTGTGCTTACCCTCTGAACAAGTAAACTAGATAGAGTATCAAGTTTACAAGTGAACTTATATAGCCAGCTGATAGGATCAGAGGTCTACTGTGTAAGTTCGACAAAGGAGTAAATGCCTATAATAACAACAATTAAAGCGATAGCATTTACTCCTTGCAACATTCTCTATTTATACTAATACTAGGTATTTAATGCACGTCCATTCTTAGAAACTACCCGCCCATACTTTAGTGAACAGTTCTGCCAACTGTTCACTACTTTTGCCAACTTCGTACTTGGTATAGACTTTAACTTAAACCAATGTTTATCCTGCCATAAAAACTTGTTAAGTTTCCCGCCTTCATCAGAGAACAATCTTTAAGCTCAGCTTGTTCTTCTTAAAAGGGTAACATGATAGTCAGAGTATTGCCACCTCTGACTCTCCTTAAAACTTTAGCATATTCCTTCTACATACCAGCTGATATCCATCCCAGCTGACGAGTATGTCTTCAAATAATCTTCGACTTCCTTGACGATGTCTTTGACTTAAATACGTCCGACGTTGCTCTCTGAGGCTTCACACTCAGAGAGTCATTTCATAACCTCTGAGTCCTTTTACTCAGAGATTCTTCCATAACCTCTGAGTTTCATTACTCAGAGGTTCTTCAATACCCGCTGATCCTACTCAGCGAGTTCCTTAATACTTAGCCTAATTTTTGTTTAAATCTAGGCACTAATTACTGGGCACTGAATCGGCCCAACAATCTCCCCCTATTTAAATATAAATTATGCTAAATAAATTTATTGTAAGTGAGTACACAGCTTCTTCTTACACATAATTTGACAAGAAATTTAACAAAAGAAACTTCATTGATTTCAGCACATTACTAGCCCAAATTATCTAAGTTCTCTTGAACAGTCTTCTTAGCAGCTATACAATCAGCCCTAGCCTCTATTACATAATTCATTGATCTGTACATCTCACTAGCAATCTCTGAGTTCACTTTGATTTGGTTCTGAATACGGATTAGTTCAACAGTAGGAGTCAGATGAAACTCACTTTCTCTTTGAAAGACTACATCCGTATTCATATTCATGTAGAAGATTCCTGACTCAGGTTCCTTGATGACAAGCCCTTCAATTGGCACAACCCCAGGAGGATGAATCAGATTTATGTTCATCCCATCAACTCTGACGTCCTCAGTCACAAACATCTCTTTGAAGAACTCAGCCCTCTTCCTTTTCTTCTCTTCAGCAGTCAATCCAAAAGTTGCAAGTTCAGGCGGTAGAGGAAGACCTAGCCTCTTTGCCTGATTTATGATCCACTGAAATTTTGCCCTTAGACTCTGCAGAAGTAGATTATTTGATGGCCCAGACTTTTTAGAAGCCAGAGCATGAACTTCCAACCACTCACGCTGCTTTAATCTGAAATTTGGGTGGACGATGAGATTCAAAGGATTATCACCTTTGGTGATCTTCATAGTTGCCTCCTTTCTGAAATTGACAACATAGCTGATTTTTGTGATCGGCAGTTTATCAGCTCTGAAAGAGATTTGATGGTTGTATTCCTCCATCATCTTGGCCTTTTTTGCCTCATGTTCAGTCCATTTCTGAGCCTGAGCTTTCAGTGTGGCTGGATTGAGAACTTCCTCAGTTCTTGTTTTGATTTTTCTTTTTTAGCTTTCAGATCACTTATCCTCTTCAGTTCCTTGATTTGCTTATCAAATTACTCTTGGGAAAGAGGTCCCTCTGGGGTAGTAAAGGGTTTGAGCTTTGGCGCTTTTGGATTAAATCCTCCTTCTTCTTGATATTAAACAAGCTCATTCCCTGGTTCTTTTATAATGGCGACTGCCTTGCCTTTAGAGGAATCTCTAGGAGGTGTTGGTTCTCTTGGAGGAGTAGGTGAGTATTTTGAAGAGGTTATTCCAAACAACTAATCAGCGAACTATTTAACTGATGGTTGTGGCTTGCTGGGGATGGGATGCATGATTTTGAATCTTTTGGACAAGGGTTGTTTTAATATCATCATCATCATCTGAATCTTGCTTAGTAGTTGTGAGATCTACCAAGTCCTTCTTAGGGTTATAAAGAACCATGGCTGATTCTTCATTGACTTTTGTCTCAGAGACTGGGAGAGTTGATTCTTTATAGGCAAGCTCCCCCTGAGTTTCAGGTGATGGTTCAGGAGGGGTAATATTCTCAGCTATCGTATGCTCCCTTTGAGTTAGAGCAGGGATTGCATTTGTATCATTGTGTTTCTTCTCCCCCTCAGCAGTTTCATTAATGATTACTGTTGATTTGAGAAGGTCTTTCATGTCCTGCAGCTGAGTTTGCATATCTTGAAAAGATGAGCTATACTTTGAAATATGCTTGGTTTAAGACTGTAAATCCTCACAGACTCCCTCTAGTCTAACAACTTGAACCTTTTTAGCCACCTCAGATTTGATTACTTTAAAGAGTTCCTTCTGAAGGGTGACAAATCTGTTACTCTGAGCAACATGGGATATATTAAATTGTCTGATCAGCTGTTTCACCACCTTTTTAAGCAGCTGAGCTTGTGTCTCTGCAAACTGTTCAGAGACAGCTAAAAGAATCCCAGGTAGCTGTTCTTTGAGAGAATTGGTGATCATGGCTGGTAGAGATGACTTGATTTCATCAGAGACTGTTTTAACAATAGAAGACTCCATATTTCCAAGCCTTGAATAAAGATAGCTGACTTCTTCACATATATGATCTAGATGATCGGGAATACTTAGAAGTTTAGCGAAAGCAATATCCTGTGAAGTGTAGGCAGAATGAGATACTTCATTGTCATGAGTATCATCAGAGTTAGCAGCTTCAAATCCAAAGACAGATCTTAGGTCATCATCAGGCATTGACTGTAGATCAGAGTTAGAATCTTCTTGAATACCAGCTGATTCTTCATAGTCATTCATTGTCTGATCTTGCACTTCAAATAAATGACTAGTAAAGAAGGTTTTAACAACCTTGATTTCTGACTCTGTGTCATAGGGGCTCTGTGGAGTTTTCTGAGCTACTTTGTTAACTTTATCCAGCAGTTGCTCAACTGTGGGAATCTCCAGAGTCTGTTCCTCAACGACCTCCTCTTTCTCAATAATTTTCTCAGGTACCTGCATAAATTTAACAACCCGAATTTAAGATAAATATCTTATCCCGAGTAAATTTGTATTTATTAGAATTCCTTTTTATTCTTTTGTTCAACTTGATAAAAATCGTCAGTTTTAATTATTCGTAGCTGTAACATTTCAGATTTTAAGGTCACTATTAATTTCGACTTATATTAAATTTTCTAAGTTTCTAAAATTTTACTTTTCATAATTTTGTCGTTTTTAGTAAAAATCGTCAAATTTTAAAACCCTCGCGAATCGTACAATTTAAATTTATCCGTTTTATCGATCGAGAAATCAACGAAAGTCATATTTAGCCATGAGAGCTTATTAAATTTTATTTTTATTATTTTTCATCTTTTATTCATGTTTAGCCGAGACCGAAACGAAAATCGTGTTTTATATTAGTTAGCGAACTAGAATAGGTAATTGGGCCCGGAAACAAAGTGATACATAGATTTACCAAACAAAAGCCCAACCAAGCCCACCCTTATAGGGAGGGCCGGTTATTAACTCAAAACAAACGCCCCTTTTTATAAAAAAAATTTAGGAAAATATACTAGTATTATCATCCTATATAAAGTCCTAAATATTCTCATATTCCCATAAAACACACACACATACATCGATTTATAGAAAACCATCGGTCTTCTTTCTCCCTCTTCTCTTCTGTTCGACCACAGTAACACAAAAACCACCATTCATACCATCAAAACTCAATAAAAATCCCTCCTTTAACACCAAATCATCCCAAAAATTATCCCTAACAAAACCCCATCACTAAAAACAAGCATTCATGTGATTTAATAAATCTTGATTTTCAAGAACTTGGAGATGTATAAGGGTTTTAATTAAATTGAAGGTGTTGGAGCATTAAGGGTTTGATAATAAGTGGTTACAAGCAAGGATTGGAGTAGAAAAAGCTAGGGTTTGATTGGTTTTGTTGTTGGTGGCCACGGCAAGAAGACACAACCCACCTAGGGTTCATGTTTTCTCAATTAAACATATTCCTAGTAGTTGTAAGTATTTTTCCTAAACCCTCTTATGCTTTGTTTTGATTTTGTAAAGTGCATGTTCTTGATTTTTGATTTTTATGAACATGCAAGTACTTTTTATGGTTGATCTTAGTTAGTTAGTGTAAGTGAAGTATAATGGATATGATATTTTTGGCCTTGTGTTGGATTAATTGAGGATTTGGAAGTGTTTTGGATTGAATTGGAAGTGTGAATTGCGGACTGTTTTAGGTCAGTAGAAAAACGTAGGTTTTTCTCAAAATTTTTGGCTTAGGGACTGTGAATAAAAGACATGGTTGGATAGATATAAGTCTTAGGTTCATGTGGTGAATTGGACAATTTTGTATCGATTCCGGATGAAGGAGTTATGGCCTTTTTACAGAAGAAGGTCAAATTTGGAGCTGCTGTTGGGAAACGTGTTTTTCTCTAGGTTCTTGAGCAATAAATTTAGGTTTTAAAACATGGTTAGACAATAGACATCATAAGATTTCACCTCCAAGTGGAATCACTTTAAAATCTATTATAGAATATGATATATGGCCGAAACCATAAACGATAGAAATTCAATTAACTTTCTGTTTTGAGTTAGGGTTAGTAAAAACTAATTTCCCGTGGATTGGTAAATGGTTTGATTGATTGGTTTAACATTCTGGAAACTAGACTCAAGGACCTTTCTAGGGGTTAAACCTCATGGTCATAGCTTTTAAGAATGTAGGGTTTTACGTCTTTTGTTGAAACATAAAAAGTATAGATACGCATAAGCGAAACAAGAATTAATACATGAAACTTAGTAGATGTTTATTTACCTATAAGACCAGATTAGGAGTCATATTTTGGAGTATGAATACCTTGGTTAAGTCATTGTGCAAGGCCATGCATATCTTAGAAATATATCTAGCGATCATGTATAATATTCTACATATCTATTTTCTTTTCTTATAATACTAAGTCGCGTCTTGTCTTTTAGGTCGCGGCTAATTCGTTGGTGCTATTTCTCATTAGTTGATTTCTCGCTCGATCATCTTCTATCTACGGTGAGTTCATAGCCTCGCATTTAAATCTTTTTATGTTTTTAAAAACCCGCGAGGGAGATACATGCTTGTTTTAGAAAATCGAACACATGTGATTTTATTATGTGAACGATGATATGAGTGGTATGTTGTGGCCCTTCCTTCATGGACTGTTAATCACCGATAACCGGTGAACGCTGATGCAATAATAATAGATCTATTTTGGCCTAACGACCTGTCTGGCGTGTGTTCCTCGCGAGGGCATACGGAGACATATTGTATTTAGTATTGGGAGTGTGTAACATTATCACTCCGGGTTGGGCACATGGTTAAGGTTCGGTTCGTGGCTCTAGCATCGTTGTGATTGTTCTATGAACTAAATGTTTTGTTATGCTTGTGTTCAAAATGATTGTTTATAAACTCTATAGATTTACTCAACATTTTGTTGACGTTTTAGCAAGTTTATCTCAGGTATATGCTTGCTAGCTTGGATGGGACGGAGCGTAGATATCGAAGGAACTGGACTTGGTGAACTTTGTACATACGATAAAATGTTTTCAAAGAAACTTAGTCATGTTGTGGCTTATTTAGAAACGATTTTTCATAAAGTTTATTGGGACCTTGCAACTCCGATCTTTTTAATAAAAATTGAATGTAATCTTTGTTAGTAAATATTTCTTTTAAAGTCGTTTACCGTGACTCGTGAGCTTGTATTATGAAGTAGCACCCCAATGTTGTATTCCGTTGCATTGTAAATTTGGGGGTGTTAAAATTATCTGGTTCGTCGCCTTGGTATGCGCAGTTTGTCTCCATAGGAGCTCGAACGTCTTGCAAAATCACAGTAATTCCTTGTATATATTATTATCACAAAAGCAAAATATAAAAATATAAAACCTATAAAAGCAAAATACAAAATTATAAAATTTTAAAAATACCAAAAATAATCTTCTCCGACATGTCTCTCATAAAGGCT
>BQNB010171868.1:0-13519 GCA_026074375.1 Tanacetum coccineum
TGGTTTGTAGTAATAGGTCATGTCGATGCTAACTGTTATTTGTTTATCAATCAAGTTGGTAGTTTTTTGTGGTTCAAGACATGTCTTAGATCTTACAAGTGCTTCAATGTATACACCTTGTAATCTTGTTCGTTTGTTAATAATATTCATTTACTGGGTAACAACCCTTTTCCAAATATTATCCTTTTTTTTAACCTTCAATGCGTTGGGAGAACACCAGGTGACTTTTAACAACAAAAAATAATTGAATGACTACTAAAAACTAGCAAAACAGTCCGAGAAACTAACAAACGGCTATTATCCAACGTAAGCTTAAAAGTTAAATGACACACAGTAAGTCACATATGACCTCACAAACCAACACCTTAAATGGACCATTCTAATAGCTATCATAAAATATATAAAATTAAAGAATGCAAACTAACAGTGAGAATCTTGACACTAGTCTAATACTCTAATGTTGTACACATGAATTCGGCCCCTACAAAAGAACCCAAAGCGGCAAAGCGTTTAAGTATCATCCTTTGATGACGACCCTTCGTTTCATGTAAGTATTAGATATATTCACTTAAGGGCCACATGGAAACACATATTATTATAACTGGACAACATCAAGCAGCCAACTCACAAGACCAATTTTCCACAAGAACATGATCAAAAGGACGTAGACCTACATACACAGACTTAATCTCCAACTTTACGAACCAAACAAAATTTCTAAAACTAAAAAAGTTAAGAACAAGTTTCTAAAACCTTTTAGAACAAAATTTAAGTAAATTGATGTTGGATATAACATATTGAACCAGCCATGGATATAGATCGATTTTTAAATGACATATTACAGCCATGGTTTTAGTGTTATGGTTTCTATCTTTTTTTAAACATCTTGTAGTATCTCTTTTTGCTAGTTATATTAGTTTAATCTGGCAATGCTACAAGAAAATATACCTGTCGATCGGTTGCTATATATATAAAAATGCATCAAAGGGTAGCCTGCAATGCAGTTCTTCCAAGGTTGCCTTTTCTATATTATAATATGTGGCTTTAATCAAGTTTATATTAACATCTGCACGCAATAATTATAAAATTCAACCAAATCAAACATTGTCTCTTTAAAATGAGATATTTCACATTGGTAGATGTAAATAACTCCAATTTCGTGTTAGAAGAATGACAAATAAGTAAGATTATTCAATTTCTTATGTAAGAGATGACATACTTGTCTCTCTCTTTCAAATGTGAATCTTTCCTCGTGGTAGTGCAACCGTAAAAGAAAACATAAAAAATATGATGCACTTGTAAGTTTTCTTATTAGGATTCATACATGAAAGAAGAATTCAAAGACCAGGACTAATTTATATTGTTGTACAATTAAGTCCAACAAAGTAACAAACCTTAAAAGCTAGCGCGGAACATCAAAGAAAATACACACGTGATCACAAACATTACATTGTATTAATTAACGAATGAGCAAGGAAGAATGTACAAACTAGCATCCCCCCTCATCTCTATTTATAGAGATGAGGGGGTACAATCCATATAGAATACAAATTTCATATGACGGTTACATGCTTGGCTTGCAAGCCAAGCAACTAGTTTCCTAATCTAAGTACAATCCTAAACTCTTTTTAAACTAAATACAATCCAACCCTTTATTATTGTCTAAGTCATATTTAACCCTCCTAGTATTGCTACTAACATATAACAATTTCCACATTAGGAGTAATACTTAGGCATTAACGATACTCAGCATCTTCATTTAATGCTGAAACCTCGAACTGGGGACCGCCTTGTTAACTAGGCCTTGTACTTTAGTAGATTCCCACGTTTAGCTTCCTTAGACCTCCTTTTCTTCCTTCCAGCAACATTACCCTATGAACCCTCTTGACTAGGTACTCCGGTTACCGTAATGTCTGGCCCCACCTTTATGCCAATGTGTACCTTTTCCTGCAACTTTACCAAGCAGCCCGTCTTTGTACTTTTTTCAAGTTGCTTGTCCTCCAACCATCTTTGAGCCACTGTAGCATTATCGTTACTAACCCGAAAATCCTCAGTTTCACGATTCCCTAGAGCTCCATGCAGTTCCACCTTAAACCAAACACGTTTTTCATCGTGTACTCCTTGGACTCCTGTCTCAAAAACAATACCAAGTTGTTTGAACCCAACTTGTTTATGACCAAGTTGTTTGAACCCAACTTGTTTAGAACCAAGTTGCTTTAATCCAACTTGTTTTGAACCTCCATGATTTTGTACAATATTTTCATCGAGCTTCTCGATGTCAAACCTAGTTATCGAACTAGCCATTCTTTTTTTACCTTGCTAAAAACCTTGTCAAGTTGTTTCTTAACCAACTTTACTGACAAGTCTCACAAGCCGTGTGTTAAACCCGCTTTCTTGTAAAGATTGATCTACTAACCTTTAGAAAACAATAAAGCTTTGATCTTTCCACCTCAATTCTACAACCTTGATATACCTTGTACTCCAAGTAATCACTTTTCTTGAATCCAGAGACAAAGCTAAACCTTACTTGTTTTCCAAGAACCACCAAGACTTAGAATACCAAGAAACCCGCGGACACCTTCAAACTTCAATAATTCAAGATTCTAGATAATCAACTAAACCTTGAAGCCTTTTTACCTTTCAAACTTGATCACCTCTAGAACCATAAAAACAACACCTTAAAGCTTAAATATTCAACCATGTACAAACCCTTTTGAAGCTTAAACCTTGTCTAATGAAACCTTTGCAATACCAACCTTGATAAACCCCAAGACTCTTGCAAAACTCGACAATCTTAAGCCTTCATATCCTTGATCGAAATCTACTTTAAATAGAATCTGCAGATTCTGGACAGCAACTTCGACCCAATGTATCTCTCTCTACGAACCTCCAACTGAAGATCCCTCCAGTGAGATTCTAGATCTATGTATCTTCGACCTACGATTCGAATTTCACAACGATCCAACGGTTAACGAATCCGCATAATCAATTCTCCCACCACCGCGCAGGAACTGACGAACCAAAAAGAGAAGATATTACTTGATGGGATTGTACACCTTTGAGTCGACCTAGCTCCAAGAAACCTAACCTTGGCTTTTATACCACTTGTTGTACAATTAAGTCCAACAAACCTTGAAAGCTAGCACGGAATATAGACTCAGAGAAAACACACACGTGACCCCAAACGTTACATTGTATTAATTAACGAATGAGCAAGGAAGAATGTACAAACTAGTATCTCCCCTCATCTCTATTTGTAGAGATGAGGGGGTACAATCCATATGGAATACAAATTCCATATGATAGTTACATGCTTGGCTTGCAAGCCAAGCAACTAGTTTCCTAATCTAAGTACAATCCTAAACTCTTTTTAAACTAAATACAACAATTCAACCCCTTATTATTATCTAAGTCATTTTTTTGGGGTAAAGGGGAGCATTCCCCGGAAAAATAATCTAAGTCATATTTAACCCTCCTAAGTATTGCTACTAACATATAACATATATCTATACTACTTATTAGGCATGTTTGCCTTCTACTTTTAAAAAGTTTGAATTTTCAACTTACAATCATCTTTGCATAGTGTATAAGTCATAAAAACATATTAGAACTTAACAATTAAAATATAATTAATACTCCTATTATAACACCCCATTACATAAATATTTGAAAATGAAATTAATTAATATGTAATTAACAAATGATTAATAGACCTACTTAAAAATACAATCATGTATTCACATTATACAACAATTAAAAACATATATCTATAAAAGCGTACATATGATGTCTCCCGGTGCATATAGTTTTGAAAACCGGACCGGACTAACGGGTTCAACCGGGAACCAGAGTCACCATCGGATCGGCTAGGAAATAAAAGCCGTTCGAAGACGAACCGGAGTAGACCCGTTAGAACCGATAAAAACGGGTGAGCCGAACCTCACCGGGATCAAACTCTTTTTATTTTTTCGGTTAATCGTCACAAGTTACTCGTCGCCACAACGCGCGGGTGCTTGCTAGTCATGAGTTACTGATTATCAATCAGAAAAAATTGGGAAATTTGCATTAATGACACTCAAAATAACATTTCTTTTAAACGAGATTTTATACCCGCGCTTCGCGGCGGGGTGTTGTGCTTGGACATTTTTATACTTCTATTTAAAGTAACACAAACAATAAGCCCATAAAGTCACTTCAAGTTTAAAAATGTTTACTGATATCGATTATTAATAGTCAACATTGATGAAAGCAAAATCTAGCAATTACTAACCAAATTGGATAGAACGGAACCAATTGAAGCTTGTTGAGAATCAAGGCAAACTCTAGGAGAAGCAGTTAATTGGCAGGTCTATTACATGGTATGGAGCATCACTCTATATACACATATAGCACCAATTAATCTTCTATTTCCATCAGGTAATGGCGTATTCGTTTCGTTTTAAAACAAAACTGGAACACATAGCAAATTTAGCTTCCATTAAAAGATCGATTGGATTCTTCCCACACACTTCAGCAACCATGTAATCATAGAGATTTTCAGCGGCTCGGATCCTGCACGATAAAATATATATTACATCAACATTTATAGATCACTTGTAAAAGATTGGCTCACCAACAAATAATTTTTAGTCCACCATCATATGCGTATATAGCATGACCAACTGACTGCATTATATTCAAACACTCTGCTTTCCGTCGTTAGCTTCAGAGCGAAAGGCTCCATGACTCCACAAAGATCAAGTGCACCATCTGCTAATTGACTAACGGATCGGCGCTTGCAGATATTTTGTTTGATGTGAGCATGTAGGTGTTCAAGCTGCCGGATCTTTCTTAACAGCTCTAGAGCTGATGTTGTTTCTTTACTTTCGTCTATATAGTTCATCATGTTCAAAATGAACACCTGTAACCATCAACCCATTCCTTTTCTAATGTTTTCTGCCTGATTCATCTGTTAGAGATAAACATGTCGAAATCAGTGAGTCGCTTCAAATCGTTGATCATACATGTGTAGAGTGGCATCTCATGTATCATTTTTATAGCATGTTTACATATACAGTATAAGGATCTCATGTAGCATCCCATATGAAATTTCTTGTTATGACCTTCTACTGTAACCCACATTTTATTTTATCACCTCTTATAACATCTAATATAATGTGAATCTGTGATTACAAACTTCAACAACATTCAGTATAAAGGTTTCGCACCATAGTTATGACATACTTGATGGGCATGGTTGATTTCAATTTCATAAAAAGTTGCAAACAAACAGATTTAGTTAAAGGAGCGAAAGTTTATATAGTTTGGTCAAATTTTAAGAAGGATTAGGCAACACAACTTAGTGTATACTGAACCGGATATGCAATTAGAAAAGCAAAGAAAATGAATGTTACCTTTCCTGATCTTCCCTCATAGACATTTGTGTCTGATCTAGAATGATGACGCCAAACACCCCTCACCTATACGCTGCTGGAGTCTGCAGCACTAAATATCAGATCAACCTATCCCGACCCGTGTATACAAATTTATCGGTAAAAGTCATACGATATTTTGTTAGACTTACCCGAATGCAGTGTGTAAACCAATGCCCTGTAAGCTGACTACATTGTATGTGCACCTCTTTTTCCCCATCTCATCAACTCGTTTCTTCGTAAGAAAGCTAAAATCATTTGCCCCAGAACAAAAATCAACTACCTGCAAAAAGATAAAACAACTTCTTATATTTTTTAAAGGGTGAAGTCTAAAAATACGCAATAAACTTTATCAAAAAGCACGAAATACGTAACAAACTAAATATATTACTAGAATTGCCAAATTACTTTCAAATTTTGAACGATATACGTAATATGACCGGATGTTGACCAAAATTTAACCTGTTTGACCGGTTCCATTAACAAAAATTACAGAAATGGTCCATGTGATTCACGTTGGACTTTCACTGTTAGTCTCATAACTTTTTTTCACTTAAATTTTTTTTCACTTGATTTTTAATTTTTTTTTTCATTTACTCATACACTACTTTTTTTACACTTATTATATTTTTTTTCCCACTTATTCATACACTAAATTTTTTACACTTATTACACCTTTTTTTTGGAATTTTTTAAAAAATAATTCACTTAATTTTTAAAATACTTTTTTTTCATTTATTCATACACTATTTATTTAAATATTGCGAAATCTTAACTTTTGGAGGTTGTTGGATTTTATACACACGGTCTATATTTAGCATTGCGACAGAACAAACAAAAATCACTTATCTGAACTAAATGTGGAGTACATATTTATGACTTTAGAAAACATATATTGCACGTTGTGCTGATTCATTCGGTAAAGAACATGACCGAACTTGAGAATGTTATTCCATCATCCTTATGTTAAAAAATTTAACACTTTATTCAAAAGTCATCCTATTACTATGCAACTTTCTCACTGTTTCACATGACAATCAGAGGCACAATTTCAAAAGTAACTATAAAGATATTAGAATGCGAGCATATTGTTGTATTATATCTAATGATGATATGAAAAGCATGCAAATGTAGTCATTTCACATTGTGTTGATAAAACTCTAGACTTGTTCACCAAAACCGATTAGGATTACCTCAAGGAAAAAAAATGCAATTATATTCCATCTAGTAGATCTTTTCCTCATTCTAGCAAGAATAGTATATTTTTCTTTCTATCTATAGCGCAATCGCTTCTGAATCATCACTATGCAACCTGATTAATCCGTTCTAAAATATATACCCTTCTTTTCCTTTCTCATCGAACTATGATCATTCTTCGACTACTTGCTGCACATATTTCTCCGCAACCATTTTTCCTACATGGTTTTTACACTAAACTATAAAAATCACAATTTACATTGTTCACATCCAAAAATTCTATAGGAAACTAAACGCGTACCTGAAATATGTCTATGAATTAATCGTGCACGGTTTGTATCCCGAAATCATACAATAGTATAGACGTTAATCCTACACGGCTACAAGATAAAAATTCAAGGTCAGCTTAACTTGGTTTTCAAAATGCAAGAGACTGCCAAATATAACGATCAACATGCACATATGTATAAAAAGTAAAGTGAGTATGCTATAAACTCAAAAAACAACCTGATCAGCCTACGTTTGTCAGTCACCGTATTTCTCACTCCATCCCATCTTCCTTAACCTCTCGAATCACCTGTAGTCGGTGGTGAAGAACTATAATTATTACGACGAAAACTTTGCAATGGTGGTGGTTGTGGTACGGGCTGTTGTTGGACATGTGGGTACAAACGATATACTACTGCGTAGTCTCGAGCAAATTAAGCATATCGTAAATTTTATAACCTTGTCCATACCCATAGTATCCACCATTATATTGGCTTTGCTCTACCTGAGGTTGAACAGATCAAAAACGCGAATCAAGTCATCTGGCTACTTTGTAGCTATAAAATAAGTACATTTTGATTATCAATCAAACCTGTTTATTTGCAGGACTATGACCCCATGAATGCCTGACAGTTTATCCACCAAACTAACTTCCGTGTAGCCTTCTTAAAGCTTATTGGCAAAGCTTCTGCGTATACACAAATAGAATATCAATTAGTAGAAATTAATATACTACGCCAGCTTCTCAAGTCCAGTTATGAGAACATACAAACAATTACATCTTCCATTGTCAGAGAATATTGTATGCACATAATCGAGGCATTTTTGAGAATTATTTGCCTCGTGAAAACTTTGATTTTGGCCCACTAACTTGTACTTATTTCAACATGGAGAACCTATGATTTAACCTGACAGAAAATTATATACTACTTGTTCCTTTTCTAGACCCTCAAAGGCGTCTGCTATTATTTTCCTGTCCCGGTTATCAGTTCCAGATTGCATGCAATTCAGGTATTGCTTTTTAACGTGTGAACCTACTCCTAAATAGATAGAACAATGTATGCACAACATGTAGTCGTATCTAAGCAACTGTTAGAAATAGATAAAGTCGCACGATATTTGGTTAGCCTTACCCAAATATAGTGCCTAAACCAATGCTTTGTAAGTCGACTTAGCCTTACCCAAATATAGTGCCTAAACCAATGCTTTGTAAGTCGACTACATTGTATGTGCACCTCTTTTTCCCCATCCCATCAAGTTGGTTCTTCGTGAGACAGCTAAAATCATTTGTTCCTCAACAAAAATCAACTACCTGCAAAAAGACAAAACGACAGCTTATGTTTTTTAACAGGAAAATACTGAAAACCTTCAATTTTAGTGATGC
Source organism: Tanacetum coccineum (assembly GCA_026074375.1). NCBI lineage: Eukaryota > Viridiplantae > Streptophyta > Magnoliopsida > Asterales > Asteraceae > Tanacetum > Tanacetum coccineum. The sequence goes on from BQNB010171868.1 coordinate 8,260, forward strand.
ATTGGCCTATTTATTACTCAGAGCACATACCATATACCACAAAAATGTAGCAATTTGGATTTTTTTCATCAATCAAGCAAAATTCATTGCATAATCAGCCGAATAATAGAATCGTTTGTAACTACTTCCAGAAAACGTAATTCTTATAAGTCGGGGAAGAGGTGGTTTGTTATCGTGTCACCATCTTCGGCTATACCTCTAAATAAAACGATCCGTATAGCTCAGGAGTCCATGTACCTGCAATATTTTAAATGAAACAAAGTTAAATGCGCTACTTTACAAAGCTACCAATCACATTGAAAATTTTCTAAATCATAAAAATTGAGTTAGCAAGACACATGATTTGATAACAATGCAGATCGATCTAATGTGAGACACCCCCATAAAAGACCTTGATTGTGATTGCTAGCTTTGAAATTTTCTAAATCATAAAACACCTTTATTTGAAACTGATTAGCTTATACTTTATGATTAGCTTATATTTAGGGTTCATGGGCTTATTTGAAACAGAAAAAGAAAATCAGATTACTTTTTTAAAGATAATAAACTATAGGTTATCAGAATCTCCTTTTCTCTGTTTCAGAACAGTAACAGGAAGATTTACAAAGAAAGGGAAATCGGAAGCCATTCCATATTCTCACTTTTTAGAAAAACCTATTCTTTATCTCTAAATTTTCTCAGATGATAAAATACCATCCATCAAAAAATAATTAGAAACAAACCTTGATGATAAGAAACATATGTAAAAGTCTCGGATGCCACCACATTGAAGGTTTAACGCAACCTGGATAGCAACCATTGAAACCCTTCTTAATATATACATCTACAATTAGCAATAAACAATAGGAACAGGTTAACGAAAAAGCCTCATCTAATTTCCAACAAATAAGTGACTAATGTTAACTGGTATGTGCTTAAATACACATACCTTTTTCCATTAAAAACGGACTTAAATGACCAAAAACAGACACCACAAACATAATCAAACCCTAATCTTGATTTACAATAAAAATAAAAACTTTAATCAAATCACTATAGGTAGACGCAAAACACTGGCCACAATAAACAAATCCGAGTAATTATTATTAAATATAAAAAGTACATATATGAAGCAAAAATTACCACAAAAAGCATTCACCTTCATATCCACCATGCGACAATCACAACTTGCATCAAATCTTGAACAAAGAAGCTTTGATTTAGATAGAATCGAATGCTTACAAAAATCAAAGGATTGGATTTTGTGAGTGTAATTGAACGTGTAGGCTGATAATTCTTTCATCTTTAGCCTCAGGATGTATTTGTTTTTAACATTTTTAGGGTTTATGTGATCTCTGGATTTTGTTGTGAATCTATGGAAGAAAGAAAGAGAGAGAGGGAGAGAGAGAGGAGAGAAAGAGGTTGGAAGAAGGTGTGAGAATATGATGAAAGTATAAACACGTAGGGTTACGTGGCGTTATGGAGAAACTCGGGTCAGGCCGGAGATGGGTATTAAAGGCATTAATGGCAGTGCCTTGAGGCAACGATCCTGCCTTTTAGTATAAAGGTATAATTTGACTCACCTTTATTGAGCAAACACAACAAATGTGAATCGAATTAGCAAAGCTGAGAAACAAGTTATTATTAAATCGAAAAAACAAACATAACAACAAAGTTTATATACAAAACAAAAATATACTAAATTGTGGCTTTTCTGACTATAACAAGTTTTTCCTTCTCACAATCTCCTTATTTAAAGGGAGTTGATATGCACACCACAAAAATGCATATGTGATGTTGTACCATATGCATCATACATGTGATTTTGTGGTGTGCACATCATTTTGTGTGGTGTGCATATCACCTCCCTTATTTAAATGTTTGACTTCATCCATAAGTAACCTTCGTTTTGTTCCAAGATCGTTTAAATATCAAAATGATGTTTTTCGTGATTTCAAGTAGTGAAACTGAATCGTTGACATCAGATGTGTTTCGTGAATTAGGATGTTTTGTGAAGACTTTGAAGACATATTTTTCTATTCTTTTGTTTTTTTCAGTTAGTGCAAAAGAAAGTTGTTGAACTTTTTTTATATAAATCTGAGTTGAGCCAAATATGGTATGAGTTGGGGATCTCGTATCCACTAACATTCTAATTTTTTACGACATTAGTTGTTGCGACACTGATTTTTAGAACGATGTTAGTTGTAGTTGATGTTCCCAATTATTATCAACCAAACTTAATTTCTTCAACATTGAATAATTAAGGCAAATACAATTACAACATGTAATTTGTTTAAATACGATTACAAGAGAAGTTCTTAAAAAATTACATTTTGTCACACGCTTCTGCGACATTGTTTGTTATTTTTCATAGATAAAATTCAATACTCCAACCGCCTAGTGAGTAATTTCCTTTTGCCATCGATTGATCTTGCATGGTGGGGAAGAAAAATACACGAAATCGGATTGAAGGTGTTCATTGGGTCATTCTCCACAATTGTTCGACATTAAATCCTTGTGTAGGTCTTGAACGCTGATGTTAACCTTTGTGTAGGGTGGGTTATCATTGAACTTACCAATGGAATTAATTTGTGGTTAAAATCTAAACAGTTGCGAAACATAAGTTATGTTGATGTTTTTTATGCTTAGTTTGTGAAAAAGCTCTGAGTATTCCGTATGTGTGTTTATGTAGTTTTTCAGGGTACATTGCTTAGTACATTGCATATTATTTGCATCATTATTCGTAACATATAGTGATACCTAACATGTCTTGTCATCCATGAAATAGGTGTAAATTATTACGAAACTAGTATGGCATGGTTGCGATGACAATAAAGACATACTTTTTATTATTTTATAACTAATTTCAACTAATAGTGAATGTAACAAATGTGAAATAGTTGACTGCAAAATAATACGACATGGTGTGTGATTTATCACACCCCCAGATGCGGCCTGGACGGAATACGTGTCCGAGGGCGTGGCGTCATAACAATCCGAACACAAAGCAATAAAGAACGACCACTAATCATGGACGTTTGAAAAATAGTTGTACTCGTTGCATAAAGAAAATTAATTTAAGTTTTACAACCGGTCATAAGAAAGTTAGATGTAGCGGAAGCATAACAAAGTTTGACAATGACAACGAGTATATAAATAGATAAGTCTTGAAATCTGCAAAGTCACATAGCACATAGACTCCATTTAGCATCAAGAATCAAGCCAAGATAAGCACCTGAGAAAACATGTTTAAAACGTCAACATAATGTTGGTGAATTCATAGGTTTAAATTAGTACAAGAGTGGACCACAAGATTTCAAAACGTATGCGACTACTATAACATATACAACATCACATAAAAATATTTACTGTTACGCTAAGCTCATGACACCGATGCTAATAAAAACAGGGCATATCATATCATGCCACATAGTATTCCTGCCCTAACGGGTGTCCCAAACCAAAGACCACCACAACACACATCGACATGACATATATCCGTTTGTTCTTCATTAAGTGGAACCAAAGCAGATAGGGATAATGAGTCCCAATAGATCTATTTACGCATTCGCGCTCACTTAACCAATCCAATTGGCCATAGGTGACTAACGGTTCATGATAGTTCGGGCAATAGTGGTTCGTAAGCAAACTTAGGCAACACATAAACATGTAAAACTCACATTAAGAACTTGTGTCCAATTTTAAAAGCAAACAATGTTTCTCACCCCAAAGTATAAAGCATTTGAAAATCGGTAAAACATGGGGCTATGAACTCACCTTAAGCAAGTGGTGAATCGATAATCAACGAGGAAGAAATAAAGCCGAAAGGTCCTACACGCGACCTAAATAAATGACGCGTCTTAGGTAAACGAAAGATAACCGAAACTTGTACGACACGCTTTCAAGAGAAAAGACATCCATATGTGTTTGTGCTTTAGTTTGTTTAATAAAGTATGACTAAATAAAATTATAAAGTTTTTCGTTAAGTCTTGGCGTTTATCCAAAAATTACTACTTTTAGAAAGTTTCTATTTTAGGAAAGTTTTTAGTTTCAAGACGTTAATACCGTCCCCTATATTTGTTAAGTTTCCATATTTTCAAAATGCGCTAACTAACCATAATCGCTTAACTTCCAAGTCCGATCTGCTAAGTTTTACCAAACTTGCTATTTTTAGTAACTTTATCGTTTTTCTTAAAATATGTTAATGACGTCTTCAAATGATGCTAATTGTTAGCCTTAATTATATTAAGTCAAACAAGAATGTTATCGGTCTTATAAAGTCAAATTGGGTCTTGTAAAGTAATAGGCTAGTCGGGTTCAACGGGCTTGGATTGTAATCTAATATTGTCCATGTTTCGGGATCAAAGGCCAAGATAAGCCAAGCCCGGCCCAAGTTAGAAAGCCCACATGCCACTTATGGCTCAGGGGTATAAACGAAACCCTATCCTCACACGGAGAGGGTGTTGGTTGCATTTGTTCACTTGTAATCCACCAATTCTCTCTCTTAATCTAACATTCCAAGTTCCTTTTCTTCCTCTCTTTTTCTTTCTTATTTCCGGCTCTCTTAGGGCTTATTTGGGTTTGCTTATTAGTTGTGAAAGGATTATTATAGGGATAACATGTGGCATCACTCGCCAAGGGGTGTTTAGTGTTGGATTCGTGGTTCAATAAGCCAAATTCGTGGCTTATTTTGTTTCAAAAACCCACGGCAAAAAGGGTTTTTGGTTTGTTGATCTTACTCTTTCCTTGATGAAGCTTATAAGTTTCGGCTTATTTTCTTGTTTATTAAGCTTAAAAGAAAGTTTTCGTGGCTTATTTTGGATAATAAGCTCACGAATCAAAATTTTTTGGGGGCTTATTGGTTTCTTTTGTTTAATCCTTGCAACACTTGGTCTAAATCATCTAGTGGTACTAATCTTGTTTGCTTCATTTCTCCATTTGCTAAATTTCGAGCTTATTTCGAGCTTAATCTCAAGCTTATTTGCTTGCTTAATTTTGAAGCTTATTTGATTTTTTTCTTATCCATTTGTGGTCCCAACCGGTTCTACACAAGAAACATAGATCCACATTTTTAGCTTCCAAAGATTAGGACACCTTGTTTTCAAGTAAAAGTGGTCCACACTAGAAAAAGACACCGAGCGGAATATGTCATTGGTCAAGCGAAACATGTAGGTTTATTTGTTAAGCGGAACATGTACATTTGCTATTCAAGCGAAATATGCAGGTGTAATTTCAAGCGACATATGTACGTTTGATATCCAAGCGAAACATGCAGGTTTAA
>BQNB010171869.1:0-13519 GCA_026074375.1 Tanacetum coccineum
AATTCACTAAGTTTTTCCAACACAAAAATCATACAAACACATACTCAATCAATGTTTTATATAAACTAAAAAACACTAGCAATCAACAAAAACAAATTAACTAATTACATAATACATACAATTACACACACAAACATTTTATACTCATAGCTTAAACCAAAAAATAAGATATAATATCTATATCTCCACCCCAAACAAACAACTACTGCATCAACATTTCTATTCTCCTGCATCATACATACAACTACACATATAAGCCTTTTTCACTGAAAATTGACCATAAGAATTAAAGAATAACAGTTGATGCATCACAATGTAAAATCACTGCATCACAATTATAAAATATCACATAGACATTTTAACAACCACTTTATGTGAAGCTTTCCTAAAAACATTTTTAATCTATTTTTTCTTGATTTTGTTTCAAGTCAAGAAAGAACTGATAGATTCTGAATCAAACTCCCAACATAACAAAATTAGATCAACATAAAGTAAATTAGCAAAACAAGATATTAAGATCTTACCTATCGTTGAGGATGAACTAATTGTTGATGATAAACTAATTGTTGATGACGCACGCTAATTATTACTTGATGATGAATCTAAAAAAGTTATTCGTTTATGATGAAAAAACACTCGACGTCTCAATCATGATAGAAACGGTAGAAAAGATGGTGAAGATCAAGCGCGGAGATCACAATGGATATCTTGGTGTAGATGAAGGTGGATTAATGGTGTCGAAAAGTGGGAAAACAGTGTAATGAAGTCGGAAAAGAAAAGTCAGGGAAGAAAAGAATAACGGTTAGGAAGAATAGAAAAAGAAGAATAGAGAAAAGACTTTACATACCTTAAGGGGTAAAATGACAAAAAAAGTCCTCATAGTATAAAAAAGGAGGGGGTGAGGAGGGGACACGTGGCGCAATCTGATGGCTTCCTACCATTTTCATCATAAGACCCCTTCTTAATATATCCCATCTATATGTATATATATGTATATATATATATATATATATATATATATATATATATATATATATATACATATATACATATATATTGATATGTGAGAAATCACATATCCTTTCTATATCAAAAATGTCCCTAAAAAGACAAAATTGTGCTTAAAATACTTGTATATTTCTTGTTTTGTCTTTATGATTGTGTAGGTACGGATAATGCAAATATCACAAGAAAACGGTCAAAAACCAAACAAACACGGACACGAGATGGAAAAGAGTGTGCAATAGCCAGGAGTATGCTATCAAGGTCAAAAGTCAACTATTGGTCAACTTTGGTCAACAAGTCAAACCTGGTCAAACATGGAAAGACAAAACCCAAAAAACCCCAAATCAACCCCTTGAAATAAACCAAATTGCAAAAATGGTCCCCAAGCCCTAACGGTGTTAACTCTTTAATATATAAAGAGTTAACACTCGTTATCTCCCTTATAACCAAGCCCATAACACCCGGCCCAATCCCTATTCCTTTTTCCCGGACCAAAAGTCAAACCCACTTCACCTGGGTCAAACAAAGATATAAAAAGGAAAAAAATGGCGCGGGAGTTAGTTTTACTATTCATTCATCTTCCCAGATTTACCTAGCCTCAAAACAAAGGGTTAATTGCAATTGGCAGCGTGGCTCTATAATTCAAGTAATAGGGAATGACCTAGCAAAAGAAGACGTCACGAAATGCTCTCATTGGTGGAAACCCATAAGGAATGACACGCGAGACATGAAAGAAAGCACACCAATGATTGGTAATTTGCACTAAAGTTAGTGCAAAAGAAGTACAATGAGCCTGACACACGGAATGCCACGTTGGCAATCCGTGTGCTCACTCATTTAATCCAACGGACATCAATAAGGATCCAATGATGAGGAGAGAATGAAAGGCCAAGATCAAGGGAGAGAGGAGCGTGATCCAAGACCTAGAAGCTTCATTTACAGGCTATAAAAAGCCCCTCACATTCACACACAAAGGGAGCTAGTTTTTCATTTTTTTTCAGCTTATTAGATTTTAGCTTTTGTATTGTCCTTTAAAAATGTTTTAAGCTTAATGTTTGCTTAATGTAATCTTCTTTTCAGTATTGTAATCAACTTTCCATTAATAGAATTCGAGTTTACTCTTACTTTTCTCAAGTTCTCTTTTATATAAAACTTTACTAAATAAGCTGTTATTGTTCTTAAGCCTCTAATAAGCTGATCATAAGCTCTTCTCAAGTCTCTAAGCTTGGAATTGAGCTAAATTTAATCATTAATCTATTTAAACCTTTAAAATTAGCTAAATACCTATGCTATATGGATCTAGAGCTTTTGGAAGATAAGCTTAACCTGGAAGAGCTTATGGGACTTAACTAACTTATTCTTGTGATAAGCTAGAGCTGTAGATAAGCTCCTTAAGCATTGATAAGCCTTTGTTTAGCTAAGGCACTTGTAAGTTCCAAGCTTTGTTTAGCTAAGTCCTTTTGTAAGTTTTCATTTCTTTTCTGTCTTAAATTTTCTAGCTAATAATTTGTTTTATCTGCTTATAAACTAGCTATTTGTGTTAATTATGTCTTATTAGCTTATTAAGTAAGATTGAGTACATATTGTCTATTAAGTTGATATATCATAAGATCTTAGTTTTTTTAGATTTTGATTCATAAATCGTCAAAAACCAAAAAAATAATTATCATAATTGAATAAGCGTTAGATTCTGTGCTATTTGATTGTTATTATAAGCAATAAGGTCTGTTTTTTAGCTGTTATTATCTGCTATTGAAACTTTTGTTGATTAGGATCTCTAGTCATAAGCTTAGTTAGAAATTGTAAATTTTTTAAAGTGGAGTTTTGGCATAGCAGTATTTAACCACAAGTTAATACATGCTATAGGCCAATTTGTCTTTGGATATGTTGAATCATGTTAACTCATTTAGTTGTTTAAGCTATTTTTATAAGATAGATTAGGGTCAATCTAGTTTTTCATAAGTTAGTTCATTAAAAGCTCAAATCTGTCAATTAGCATTTGAAGTATTAGTTTTATTCAGTTCTAACTTTTGTCTTTGCTTAATTTGCATTTAGCCTAGTGTTAAAATAGAGTAGAATTAAGGTTCTTAAATCTGCATTTATAGGATTTTGTTCATATGCATGCCAACTGCATCAGCAGTTTTATATTGCAAACAGCCTTTTTCTAGCTTAATTTTTAATAGGTAAAAAATGTTTTTAGCTTTTCAAATTTCAAGCACAAGTAGATTATAGGCCAAAGTAATTAGGTTAGGGCTTATTTTGTTCTTTATAGCTTTTTAGATTATCTGAATTTGATCTGGAAGTTTAGCTTTTGTCTTTTCATAAAAAATAAAAAAACCAAAAATACTTAACTCTGACTGCATTAGCCTTTTCATGTAGATTTTTTATAGCTAATTTGATTTTCAAAATACTTTTTGAAAGCTGTTTTAAATAGTTAGAAGTATTAGCTTTTAAAAGATATAAGCCAAATTGCCATAAGGATCTGTTTTAAGGCTTATATTTAAGCTCAAAGTTGGCTACCTGCTGTTTGGTAATCTGTTTTAAGTTAAAGTGCTTATTTGATCTTTTCAGTTTATGTTTTGCTTTCTTTTGCTTATTTCTTTCTAAACCTGCTTATTAGGTTTGTCTTAGGTTAGTAGTAGCTTATTTGGTCCTTGCCTTAGCTTATTTCTGCTTGTTAAGTTCTAAAATTTTATAAAAAACAAAAAAAAGTAGTTAAGCATTTCTGTTTTAAAAAGCCTCTTTTCAGCTTATTTTCTTAGATTCAAAAAAATAGCTTTCACAAAAATTGTTAGTTTCTAGCTTATTTACAACTTTGTTTTTAACTTTTTCAAAAAAAAAATGCAAAAAGCAAGGCCTGGGACTCGAACCCATGACCTTGCCTTCACACACACCACACATGCGCGAGGTGCGCGCGAGGGCAGAGGCGAGAGCGATTTCAGATTTTCCTTTAAACTCATTTTGCATTTAGCTTAAATAAATAAGCCGTAGCTTATTTTGCCATTTTCTCAGCTTATTACATAAGTTGGGAGTTTGAGTTTAATTTTCCTGCATTCCTAGTTGCATTTAGGACTTTTCGTGAAATTTTGGGATTTTTCCCATTACTTGTTTATTTTTAATCATTTTTTTTAGTTTAAAACTTTAAAAATTCATAAAAAATAGAAAAATAATCAAAAAAATATAATTTTTTTTAGAAAATTTTCTTTTATCATAAAGTTTCTAGGAAAATTAGTTTTGCTTTCTGATAAGTGTAGATTACACATATCCGTTTGTACCTAAAATAACCCAATTAAGCCCAAAACAGACCAAAAATGGCAAAAATATGCTTGTATTTATGTTTTGTGTATGCAGGTACGGATATATCAGAAATCACATGAAAACTGTCAAAAACGGGCAAGCACGGACACGAGAATCAGAAGAGTACAAAAAGAAGCCAAAGAATCAAAGCCGAAGCCAGAAATATCAAATCCAGTCAAAGAAAAGTCAATCATGGTCAATAAAAGTCAATAAAGCCCAAAACCCTAGCCCACTTATCTTTTTATAAACAACAAGGACCAAACTTGAATATTTCCAAAGTTATTTATAACTAGAAAAAGGAAAAGAGAACACAAGGGCCAAATGTGTAATATTCCAAAGTTATAACAGTTTTTAACTGTCAAAGAAAGGGCGCGAATCCAGTTACTGTTCACCCGTCTCCCCCATGTTTACCTTGGGTCAAAATCAAAGGGCTTTTTGGAATTGAGGGTCAAGAAAGTCAATTCATGAAGACTACAATGCAATGGCAGGGTCAAATCAGTAAATCATGAGGCAATCACTAGCTTACTCTCAAGCATAAACCACGTCAGCAATGGTGAAAGCACATGAGGTGTGGGTTTTTGTGCTAAACTTACTCACAAAACTAGCACAACATGTCACATCAAAGAATGACATGCTGGCAATCCTCAGGTGTCCACAATGTGATCCAACGGCTCAAGAAAGAAATCAAAAATGATTGAAGAAATGATTGGATGAGATTGAAAGTTTGGAGAGCAAGGCAAGAGGGCTAGAATCTTCTTTGTTCAGCTATAAATAGCCCTCACCTCTCACACACACACTATCTAGGTTTTTTATAGTTTTTAGTCTAGCTTAATTTCGTATTTTTCTTAAATGTAATTTTCCTTAAGATATTTTGTAATCTCCTTTTAAGTAATGTAATCAGTAACTTTCATTAATGAAATTTAGTTTAAACCAATCATAAGCTCTCTTTACTTTTTAGTCAAAAGCTCTCTTATAAGCCAATTGGTCTCAATAAGCATATAAGCTCCAATGTTTAAGATCTTTCATCTATAAGCTGAAACTATATCTTATTTTAATTCAGTTTAATCTTACCTTAAACCTATAAATCCCGTTAAACTTTACATTTAGCATGGACCTTATGGATATGGAGCCTTTTGGAAGGGGATCTTAACTTGGAAGAGATCCCAAGGACTTATACCCTAGCTTATTAATAAGCTAGGGAGCTTGTAGCTGCTCTTAATTGAGATCTTTTGTTTAGCTAAAGGTTCAAGTAAGTTTCTCTTTTCCTTCTTCTCTAATCTCAGTATAAACTACTTGGTTTTAGTTTTTATGTTTATTTTTGCTTATTTACTTATTCTCTTTGCTTATTAGAACTTATTTCAGTTTAATTTAGCTTAATAACCTAAGATGTTCATCTATTTTTGCTTTTCTTAGTTTAGATCATAGTCTTCCATATATTTGTCTTAAAAACCTTAAAAAAACCAAAAAAATAGTAGAAATTAGTTTGAATCTTAGATTAATGTTTAATTAGTAGTTAATTCATGTTAGTTAGGGTGATTATAAGCTGAAAATCATCTGGTAATTAGTGCTTATTAATTAGATTTACAATTTAAGCTCATAGTTATTTCTGTCCTAGTAGTAAAGGGGTGTTTGGCATAAGCATGTTTGACCATCTAAAGTCAAAAGTTTTGTGCAAAACCTTTTTAGACAGCTTTGAATCTAGTTAAATACAATAGGAAATGAGTTTTTATAAATTAGATCTGAAAATTTAAAGAATTTGAGCTTATATTAAGTGTGCCAGCACCAGGGGAATTTTCCTTTGAAATTTACTTGTGCAAACTTTGATCTAAGCCCTCCAAGGCTTAGATCTTGCTTGCATTTTGTTTAATACACTCTATTGGAGTGTGTCTAAGTGCAGGTTTTCCCTTAGGAAACCTGCACTCTTGGTTTGAACTTATGCAAAGTGCACCAGTACTAACAAAAAGTTAGTACTGCTGTCACTTTTAGTACTGTCACTTTTAGATTAGTCTTTAGTTAAGTAAAAGTAGGATTTAGGCTTTTTAATTCAAGTAGGGTTAAGTCCAAGTATAGCTTATTATAGATTAATTCTTAAATAGCATTTTCTAGCTTATTTACCTAGTTTAATTTAGCTGTCAAATTCACAAAAATTCATAAAAGCCAAAAACAGTTAGCAATAGAATTTAGCTTTCAAATTTTAGATTCTAGCTTGAGGTAGTAGGTTTAATTGCTTAAATTAGTTGCTTAATAAGTTGTTTGTTAAGTTTTCAAATGATCATTTACTGATTTTGCTTTTTGAGCATTTGAGCTTATTTTGGTTTTAAGCTCATTTTCTAGATTTCTGAGTTTGCTTGTTACCTCCTAATTTTCAGTAGTCTAAAAGTACTTTAAGCTCTATTTTCTTTTCATTTTTAGGTTAAGCACATCATAAGCTCTATAGAACTTCTTTCCTTTTACATTTTGAACTAATTTTGAGTTTTTTACAGCTTATTTTCTAAAACCAAGGGTTAAGTACCACTTTCTGAGGTCAGCTGATAAATAAGCTCTTATTGAGCTTATTAGTGGCTTTTAGATATAAGTCTTTTCATTAAAGTTGATCTCCTCAAGCTGTTCTACAACTTTTCTCTTTTGAGTTTTGAATTTTAAGCTGTTTTTAACTTCAACTTATTTAGGGGCTTATTAGACTTTGGTTGTTATCGGGTTAGGTCCTCAGGGACCATTCTTGTAATTTTTCTGTTTTCATAGTTTCTTAGTTAATCCTTGCCCGTTAAATGCCTTAGCCCCGTTAGCCCTTAAGTCTTTTACACAGTTAGTCCCTAAGTTAGTTTTTAATTAGTTTTATTTAGTTTTAATTAATAATTAGGGTTAGGTTTTAATTAGTTTAATTAAACTTTTATAAAAAGATAAAAATTAGGGCTTTTATTTTTAGAAAATTTCTGCACATTTTCTTTATTTAGTGTAATTTTTATAAAATTTTTAGGACTTTATTTTTAATAAGTTTTATTATTTTTATAGTTTTTAATTAGTTTAAATTTTAGAATAATCATATCTTTCAATCTAAAAAGCCAAAAAAATGTTTTTCTTTTTCCTAAAATTTTCTTTTGTCCTAACTTAGGTTTAGAATTTTAGTTTACATTTTTAGGGGTTAAATTTAGTTTACTTGCTTAATTGTCACATGTTATTTGTTTACCGTATTAGTTTAATTGTTTTTAATTGTCCATTTTAATTGTTGCTTTAGATATTATCACATCATCCATTTGCTAGTCAAATCATAATCCAACTAAATTAGTTTCAATTTCACTAGTCGTTGGGGAAACGACCCGGGTGATCATATTTGCCCGGTTTAATATACGTATTATATATTATATTATATATATTTTTGAGAGTGAATTTTCCTTAGGGAATTTTCTTAATTGCTCTTGTGGAATATTATTTTATAGTATATTTTATATGTATGTAAAACTGCAATCAGTTTTTGGCGCCGCTGCCGGGGACTAGTGTTTAAGATTCCTACGTTTTGTGTTTGTTGATTTGGTTTGAAGATCCTTTCACTCTCGAAAGTTTCATTCTTGTTTTATAATTAAAAAAAATTTATAAAAAAATCATAAAATATAAAAAGTAAAAAATATTTTCTTTTTCTTTTTTAGTATAAGTAAAAGATAAAAAAAATAGAAAAATCAAAAATATAAAAAAAATCTTCCTTTTTAATTAAGAAATAAAAGTCACCAATTGGTAAAAATACCAAAATATAACATTCTCAACGGAGGTGTTATCATAATTAATTCCGGTGAACTTGTTGGTTCCCAAATCGAACTAAAGATTTAACACTTGCCATTTGTGTCTCTACAAAGTACGGCTCACCTTGAAAAGCAATTTTCAAGAGCTACCGTGAAGTAGTTGATTATTTGGTTTAAGTCTCTTCCGTGTAACCGTTAAAATTCATTGTTAAAAAAAGAAAAAAAAATATTAGTGTAAAGTTTTGCTTTTTGATTTTTAGTTTTTTCTTTTTATGCGCACTCGTTCACAATCTCGAAGACGTCGACAACAACAAACTCTTCCGGTTGTTGTTGAAAATTTTGATTTATAAGAACCAATTATCGATCAAAACATTGTTGAAATGGCCGACAATCGTACCATGGCCCAAATGTTACAAGCACCCATCGAAGGGTATGAAGATGCTATTGTTGTTCCACCGATTAATGCTAACAATTTCGAGCTTAAACAACCTTTAATCAATCTTGTGCAAAGTAATAAGTTCACGGGTAGATAAGACCCTCACAATCACCTTCGATTTTTCAACAAAGTCACTTTAACGTTTAAACATCCCGAAGTTCCGAACACTTCGATAAAGCTTCTGCTTTAAGTTCCGAACACTTCGATAAAGCTTCTGCTTTTTCCTTTTTCTCTAGACGGTGAAGCCCGAGATTGGTTAGACAAGGAACCTCCTAGATCAATTCTTACATGGGACGACCTTGTTTCAAAATTCATAAACATAAACAACTTATCTCCGAAACCAAATCCACTAATTTTTCCAAGAACAAACGAATCCTTCAATGATGCATGGAACGTTTTAAAGGACTTCTTCGTCAATGTCCAAACCAGGGTGTTTTCGGCCTACACAACTCGATACTTTTTACAATTCTTCTGAATTCCAACGATCCTAGATGCCTTAGATTCCGCCGCGAGGTGGCAATTTTTTAGACAAATGCCTGGGTGATGGTTTAGCCTAAATCGAAAGTAAATCAAAAGTGCGTTACTCAAGAAGTAGTTTCCAAATGATTCAAGAACAATTCGATATGCTCCATCTTCTACTTCTTCACCCTTTCGATAATTTTCTTTTGAGATTCAACAACATGGCCGCCTTATTGAGACAAAATGAATATTGAATGTGACGTTTAGAGAAAACGTTTAGTGAATAAAGAATGCTTCGACTCTGCTACAGTACAAAGCTGTCGAGGAAGTTTGGGTCACATGTGGTTCAAACCATAACTTCAACAATTGTCCATTAAAACAAAGGAATGATTTTCTCGTTTGTTTTAAGATAATATTCACTTTCCAATCATAACGCGCGTTTGGTAATTTTCTCCAAAGAAACCAACCATCTAATTTGGCAAAACCAAATGAGACCACCGGGTTTCAATCAACCAAATGTCTAAAACAACCAAAACCGATATCAAGGAACCAATTCTAATTTCAACCAAAAAATCGTTGGAGGGACAAATTTTTACCAGAAACCGTCAAAACATACCAATAATTCTAAGTTTCCAAGCCCACCATACCAACCTCAAAACAAATCAACCTTTGATTAATCAAGCTTTACCTCCCGTTTCACAAATTCAAGGTGTGTCTAAAACGGATTTTGAAAGTTATGCTAAAGCTAATGATGCAAATATGAATAACTTGCAAATGAAGTTGGATAATTTTTAAAGAAACCAAAATGATTTTCAAAGAGTTTACAATGATTCTCAAAAGAAGCAAGATGATTTTTAGAAAATACGCTCAGTTTCATGCAAAAGCTATCATACCAATCGCAACATTCAAGTTCAGTTCGTTACCAAAGCAATTACAATTTCTCAAACTAGGAATGAAGCCAAGGCAATTACGACTCGTAGTGGTGTTTCATACGATGGACCTCCGATTCCACCGCCGGTGGTGGAAAAGGAAAGTTGAGGTGACTATAGGATACGGAGCTAATATCGAGCACGAGACTCCAACCTTTCTACATTCATCCAAGAACAAAACCAAGAGAAGGAACCAATCGTTATGAACTTCTTTCGTTTTGCTAACAAAGCAAACCCAATTGCCTTACACGTCGAGGACTCAACAAAACAAATAAGATTCATGAAAAAGATGATTCATTCTTCAAAGTTTATGGAAATCTTTTCGAAATCTTTCATTTGGAGAGTAGGTTTTGCGGATGCACCTCATTTTCATATGCCTCAAAGTTTGCGCTCAGATGTTTAAAAAGTTGTTAAAATAATAAAGACAATTTGATCGTATTGACCAAGTGCCGGTTTGATAGGACAATTGTAGTGCGGTTTTGTTCTTAAAAATGCTTCGGAAAAGCTAAGGTGACCCCGGTCGATTTCTTTATTCCATGTGATTTTTCGGAAGTTTCGATAGTTATTAGCCTTGCCGATTTAGGTGCTAGTATCAATCTCATGCTTAATCCATTTGGAAAAAGCTTCAACTCCTTAGGGTCTAACTGAATCAAAATGGTTTTAGAGTTAAGCCGACGTTTTACAATTTCCAAACCAAACGGGTTTCGTAGCGAGAATGTTTTCGTTCTCAAAGTAAGGAAAATTTATTTTCCCGCGACTTTGTTTGTCGCTCTTGATTTTATAGCCGATTCTCGTGTATGTTAAACTTCGGAGCGACCCTTTCTTGACGGCTCCATGCTTCCTTTAATCGGATGTTTCGAAGGAGATGATTACTCTTAGGGAATGATGATCAATCTTTTACCTTAAATGTGGTGATGCACATTCCATTTCATACACAATCTCGAATCATTGATGAAAGTTGATCTAATCGATGCTGCTTGTGAAATTTATTCACAAGAAGTACTTGGATTTTCCGATTCCGTTGCTTAAAACAATCATTCTCCGAACTACGATCCGATTGTTTCATATTTCCTCTCGAAACCTTACTCCTTTTAGATGATCTGGCGTTTTTTATTCTCTTGGAGGGGAAGCCGTGCTTTTTAACAATCGATGATGAACCAGTTTCACCAGTTTTCAATTGCTACAAAACTTTTGAGTCCAGGAGGGTGGTGACATTATTCCTTTCTCCAGACTAGACGTATGGGAACTAGTTCCTAGACCAAATGGAAATAATATAATTGCTTTCAAATGGCTCTGGAAGAATAAAAATGATGCAGAAAACATTGTCATTCAAAACAAATCTCTTTTTGTTGTGAAGGGTTACAAGCAGATTTCCGAAGTCGAACTTAAAGAGTTACCTCCGCATCTCGAGTATGCGTTTTTAGAGGAAAATAACAAGCTTCCAGTCATAATTTCAAAAGATTTGAGCCAAGATGAAAAGACCTCACTCATTAACGTTCTGAAAAACCGAAAACAAGCAATTGCTTGGAAACTTTCTGATATCCGAGGCATAGATCCAGAGTTTTGCTCTCACAAAATCCTTTTAGAAGATGATTACGAACCTTCAGTCCAACATCAAAGGAGGGTTAACCCTAAAATCCACGACGTCATCAAGAAAGAAGTAGAAAAACTTCTTGACGCGGGATTGATTTATCCGATCTCGGATAGTCCATGGGTTAGTCCGGTCCATTGTGTTCCTAAAAAAGGTGGTATGACCGTTGTCAAGAACGAAGAAAATGAATTGGTGCCTACAAGATTAGTCACGGGATGGAGAGTTTGCATCGACTATCGAAAGTTAAACGAAGCAACTTGTAAAGACCATTTTCCGTTACCATTCATGGACCAAATGTTAGAGCGATTAGCCGGCAACGAATTTTATTGTTTCTTAGATGGTTTTTCAGGGTATTTTCAAATCCCAATTGATCCTAAAGATCAAGAGAAAACTACTTTCACGTGCCCATACGGAACTTTCGCGTACCGTCGTATGCCATTCGGTTTGTGCAATGCACCCGGAACTTTTCAACGTTGTATGATGGCCATTTTTCACGACATGATAGAAAAAATGATGGAAGTCTTTATGGATGATTTTTCAGTTTTCGGAGATTCTTTTTCCTCATGCCTTGCCAATTTAGACAAAATGCTCAAACGGTGTGAAGACACCAAATTAGCACTAAATTGGGAAAAGAGCCATTTCATGGTTAAAGAATGCATTGTTTTAGGACATAAGATCTCTAGAAAAGGAATTGAAGTCGATAAGGCCAAAGTTGATGTAATTTCTAAGCTTCCTCATCCGACGACCGTCAAGGGAATTAGAAGTTTTCTCGGACATGCTGGATTCTATCGAAGATTTATCAAAGACTTTTCCAAAATCTCTCGGCCCATGACCCATCTCTTAGAAAAAACACTCCTTTCATTTTTTCGGAAGATTGCATTCTTGCCTTTCAAACATTGAAAAAGAAGTTGACCGAAGCTCCAATTCTCATTGCTCCGAATTGGGACCAACCTTTTGAAATCATGTGTGATGCAAGTGATTATGCAATAGGTGCGGTCCTAGGACAAAGGATTGAAAACCATTTCTGACCAATTCATTACGCTAGCAAGACGATGACTGAAGCAGAAACAAACTACACAACAACGGAAAAAGAGATGCTTGTGGTAGTTTACGCTTTCGAGAAGTTTTGATCATATCTAATCATGAACAAGAGTGTTGTTTACACGGACTGTAACATCCGAGAATTTTTTAATGACGATTTCAATCGTTGACTTTTAAGGTCTGGCTTGACTTATAAGAACGACCATCTAAAGCACGTTTTCATTATTCGGACTCTAAAGCAATTCGATGTAAAACGACATTCCTGACAACTTTTTAGTTTTGACCGAGGTCCGAAAACAGTCAGAAGGTGACTGAAATGTCCTCGCAAAATTTTAAGCACAACGCGTGCCGACCCAAAATATTAAAATTTATATTTAATTATCATAATTTATTAAATAAAAATATTTAATAAATTAATTATATTGTTAATCGAAAACGTTTGTTAAAAACGCAATTATTGAAGTTAAAATTCATTTTTCGGAAAAATATATATATGAATAACAAACATTTTAAATAAATGTTATGAAACAATTATGAAATAAAATCATGTAAATACTCATTTTTATCGGAAAAATGATTCGGAAAACAACGGCGCAAGTTTCGCGCGCTGAATCATTAGTTAAGTCGCCCAAACGAGTCTCGAACCGCTTTTTATCAAAAGTATAATAAAAAGTTACACTTTTAACCCTCAACTATTATACACTTTCTAATTCATTTTAAAAGTTTTATATATAAATAAAATTTATAACTTTTTTATTTCATTATTACAAAAATTCACACACACAAATGTTTATAACTCTCTCTTCTCTCCCTCAATATCGGGCCACCGCTGGCCACCCCTCACCGCCGGCCGCCGCTGCCGGCCACCATGTCGCCGCCGCCGGAAAAGTTTTCCGGCGAGCATTCCGGCCGAAACCAAAAGTGTTTCGCTTCGTCCGATCTACTCGTTCATCATACTCACTCTCCTCCACTCGCCTTTTTCTCCCCTCCGGCTGTTGTCCCACCGCAACCAACACCACCATCGCCG
>BQNB010171870.1:2570-13519 GCA_026074375.1 Tanacetum coccineum
ATATAGGTAGTAATATATAGATATAGATATCAGTCTCCTTTCATTGTTTATACCCTTAAAATTTCTCTATACCATATACAAAACAAATCAAAAGATGGAGAGTTAAGTGTTTGATGATCAACTCAACGCCTGTGTCAGCCCATACCGACAAAAATCCTGTATTTCCTTGCCTAAAGCCACCTTTGGTGGTATGATATATATCAACAACAATGTTACATAGAGGATCATGCTTGACATTATGCTGTATTTAAAGAATCACTGTTAAACAACATCATGGCAATTGCTTAAAATTTTCATTGATTCTGATTATGTCTAGTATATTGCTCTTTGTACGTAGGTTGTATCTCCCTTTCCACCTACTCATAAGATTGGAATGTATTCCATGGACGGGTATAATAAAGTTGTTGAGATGAAGAGATTGGGAATGCATTGGGATCCTTACATTCAAATAAAAAACCGGTACTGATTCTCATTTATATGGAGGGCTGTAATCTATAGTCTCAAATTAACTTACCTATTCTTGCTTGCTGATTCCATTGATACAGATCTCATTTTCATACGGGTTCTTCATCTTGGAAGCATGAACCTCAGATCTTTGTACTAAGCTGTGCTGACAGAAAGTAATCCACCCTTACTTAAACTTCTGTTTTCAGTTTGATTTGAATTGGTAGCTGAAGTTATTGACTATCTGTTCTTCACGTAGAACTAGTTTGGAAAGTGTGAAGCATTTTAACAGAAGATTGCTTTTGGAGGATTGCGTACCATGTAAGTAAATTTCTCAAGGTTTACATTTATTTTTAAGGAACACTACTACCTTGTTAGTAGTATGTATCTATCCTTGGCACTAGCTTAACAATTTTCTAAACAAATTTATCTTTTTTTTGGGTAAACAGTTTCGATACCCGGTGAATAGAATTAATGAATAAATGATAGTTACATGAGAGAGTGGTAATGAGCCACTCTATCCCTATTGCACCAAGCAAAACTGGTTTCGCTCTTTTTGCCAAGTGCGTCATCAGACTTTGAAAGATTATGCAGGTGGATTAACTTGTAACGATTGTTTCTATTTTTGCAGACTTTGATAACCCCTTGAAGAAACAGACTTGTGTTGATATCAGATATCCATCTGAACCAGAGCCTGTAAGTTGCTTTTCGTATGATCATTTAGACTATTCTAGCCCTTAGACATTGATACAGAATAACTAGCACACTGTACTTTTTCATTCCACAAGTCTCATATACATTCAGAGAACTTTCATCTTAATTCTAGAACTCCCAATGTATCAACTCAACCTACGAATCTATCTCAGTTTATGCACCATAGTTGCAATCGCTTGTATTATGTACAAGTATCTTGACTAATTCTTACAGCCATTTGAGCAATATCGTCACATTGCGACTGTAACTAGTAATCCATCATAATCTAACTGCAACTACGGTTAGAACTAATTTGTTTAATTAATCTGCGTAGGTTATCTGTAAGTTTGATTTGGAGATGGATGATCTTGAGGTGAGTGATAATCTTTTTTTCTTTCTATTTTGTATCTTTTTCTTATGTATTGGTTGTTTGGCTTTCCATGCATGCTTTAAAGATTGCGTAAAATTTGGTGTTTGGCAACCGTTTATGTTATTGGAGAATCAATTTTGTTTTTCAAAGCTATAATGTAAATGGAAATTATAGAACTGTAGAGCCGGTTTTTTGTACAACATACCCAATCCTGCCGGAGCGGGGTATGGGTAGAGCTCGTTTTTTGTCTTTATAACTATACAAGTTGAAACGCATATACCACAAAAAGTGTCATTTTATTGTAGGAATTCACTTATAAGCTCATTGAGGCTAAGGAATTGTCTAAACATCACAAGGATGGCTTCAAGGTAGACTCACTCAACTAGTCTTGTTTTGCTTTCTTCATGGTGCTTATTTGAAGTATTTAAGAAGTAACATCAACTTCTATATATAGGAATATGTCTCGATCAAGTTACAAGAAATACAGAGAGCTAATGATGAGGTAAGCTTGGCTTAATTTATTGTTCTCTTTTTTATATATAGATGGATGGAGATATTGGCCCAATGTACTTATAATTAGTCATGCAGGTTAATTATTAGGGAAAATGACAAAACACCAATTTTTTACCAACATACTTCACCAAATACCAGTTTTTTTTATCAAAAAATCCGAAATACCCACAAAATCCGCAAGGTTTAACCCCGAAAAGTAAAACCTTGCTAGTTTTTTTTAGAAAAGCAACATTTATAGAAGAAACAAAGTACAAGAATACAAAGAAAAGGCACCCAACCTTAAAAATCAGCAGCCCAACATGCCAACCTGACACTGAACCTGCATACTTGAAAAAAGAATCACACCAGACCACTGTATTAAAACACATACAAACCGCTGCAACAGAACCCGTTCAGACCCACAGTATATCAGACCCACACTAGGGTGGTGTTTGTTTTTTCAAAAATACCTCTTAACAGCATCTTAATCTGACTCATTCAGACGCGGTCAGACATTTAAGTCATTAAGACTGTTTGTTTTTTTCATGTCATTCAGAGAGCGTTTGTTTTTTTCTGGCCATTAAGAGGCAGTAAGAGGCATAAACCTCTTACTGGACTAGATGTGGAGGGGGTGTCTTAACACCTCTTAATGTCTTTTTTTTTTCTTTTTTTTGTTTATTTTCTACTTTACTTTTATTTTTTATTTTATTTCTTGATTTTTTTTTCTTATTTCACTTTTATCTTTTGTATTAAAAGTATTAAATAGAATGATTGCATATGTTTTGTTATATAAAGAATGTATAAGATAATATGTGTCAATTTATATTTTGTTCAAATTAAATGGTACGGTTTCGGACTCATACATCTTAATTCTAACGTGACTCATTTAGTTAATCGTTTTAAAAGTTCAATTTAAACTCTAACATGTTTATTTTTGTCGAATAAACATGAGATTGCATGTTTTTTTTAAATACTTTAACTTTAAATTGATTATATTATAAAATTTGTTTTTTATTTAATAAAAAATATTTTTTGTGCGAATGCAATCATTTTATATTTAAATTGTGAAAACTATTGTTTAACACATTTATACATTTTTACCAAAACAAACATTTTTATTTCATTTAGATTCAGACTTCTTGACCACTTATTCAGATTAAGATGGGAATCAGATTCAGACTTTTCTACCAAATATTCAAATTCAGATGTGCGAATCACATTCAGATTCAGAGCCTCTTAATAAACAAACAGCACCTAGCAGATACACAGTAGATCCCACACTTTTATTCTAAATTACTGTAACCGAACTTTTAAAGGCTCCCTTAACCATTGTTGCCAATCTATCCGTTTATATTTGTTTGATCTTCTAACAATCCATGCAAAGCTTTTGAGTTGAATATCTTGAACGATTTTATTGGTACTTGAGACTTTATTACCGAACACACGTGCATTTCTTTCTTTCCAAATGAAGTACCCGGTTGACCATATAACCACTTGCCCAACGCGAGATAAGTAAAAGGGCATGTTAACGCCTCCATTGGATGAGAAAAACTCATCAATGGAAAACGCGTTAGCGCACCCCACCTTCCATCAAGAAAATACTCTTTCCCATAATATTCCTCCCTAAATCACAAGTTGTACCAATCAATGAGCACAAGTTCCACCAATTCATTGCAACTAACAAAGATCCGATCCAAGTGCGATGCCTTCTACTATCAAGGCTCCACACGTACCCCGCCCTCCACACGAAAATGTTTACTTTTTTAGGCACAAAATTATTCCAAAGCGTTTCTTGTCCTCCACCATCTCTGTGTAGAATCTTTTCCTCCACCAATCTAGCTAACTCTTTAACCGTAAACTCACCATCTTCACCAATCGCCCATCTCCATTTAACCGTAAAACCTTGCTAGTTTCTATAGAATTCGCAAGGTTGACTTCACAAGGTTAAACGAACATTTGACTTTGCGAGGTCAAACCTTGCAATTATTTTTAAAATTTTCGTAAGGTTTGACCTCGAAGAGTCAAACATTGCTAGTTTTTATAAAATACGCAAGGTTAAAAGCTTGCGAACTTTTGAAAATTGCTCCATTTCCTTCGGATTTCACGTTTAGCTCAAAATATGAAAGTTGTAGATGTCTCTTTTCTCGTCAAGTGGCTTTTTGTATCACACAAAAAGAGGAAGTTATTGCCAAAATACCACAGCAGCTAAACGAGAAAAAGAAGTTGTGGAATTTTGGCCGTAACTTTCTCAAACGAGCTCCTTTATGGGTGATTCAAAAAGCCATTAAACAAGAAAAAGGGTTATCTATAACTTTCATGTTTTGAGCTAAGCGTAAAAACAAAAGGAAAAGAAAGTAATTTTCAAAAATTCGCTAGGTTTGACTTCGCAAAGTCAAACCTTGCGAGTTTTCATAAAATCTCGCAAAACTTGCTGATTTTGTGGGTGTTTGGGATTCTTTTTGAAAAAATTTGGGTATTTGGTGAAGTGTGTTGCTAAATATGGGTATTTTTTGTATTTTTTTCCCCAATTTTTATTTCATTGAACGGGCTGGATACTCTAAAGCCTCGTTATAAAGCAACTTGCTATTACTGCATTTAAAAGATTAGATCGCTGTCAAAATAATTTAATTATTTTGTATATGACATGATACATACTCCTTTCTGTATAAGAAACTGATTATAGGTCACTTCTCGTTTATAAGCTGCTCGAGTGTCGTTCTAGTTATGTATTCTTGACATCTTGTAGGTGAGCTTACAGCTGAGTCGAGGGGAAGTTGCTGCTGCGTTTAAGAACACGAGGTTCTATAAATTCTATCCTGTTCCCACATCTGAGACACCAGTTACTCATCAGTGGAAAATGGTTTGGTTATTTTTCATTCATTTTACATAAATCTTAGTTGCTTTTCAATTATATTGGCCGGTGAAACTTGTCATTCTAGTGAGGCGGCTATTCAACCCGTTTAATAGATAAACATGTCGACTCAGGTTTTCAATTTGTCTCTAGCGTGTCTGATGGACATACTTGGACAAACAATGCTACGACAGTGGAACGGGTTGATTGGCCCAAGCGGGTCAAAAGTCTCATAGCGTGTGTACTTATAAGTGCATGTAACCTTCTAAAATGTTTTATTTAAAAATATTATTATTACTATTATTTTTGACATAACAATGTGTACTGTTTATTATATTAATGAGATTTGAAACATTATTTAGTTATATCACTTAAGATTTGAAAGTGAGAAGTTTTGCGGGCTGGCCCGACTCCACCCATATACATCCATTTTAGATTTAGATTTCTATATTTTGTCCAACTGAAGTTTGCTACTAATTAAGATTGTCAAGTTTCAATATTGAGAAGTATTTTAGACGTTTAGCTAAGATGTTGCGATCTTTATCGGTTTAAGAGGTCTAATCACATTTTCTTAAGATTCGTTAGGTTTTGATTCATCATTTCTCTCATTTTCATGGGTATTTGTTGGCCAGATGCGAAAGTCTGTATTTGTTTGCTCACCTGTTGAAAATGAGATAAAATAGAAGGGCATCTAGCTAATTGCCCTTTATTGTTAAGTATATAAAATTATAAATACATTACACTTGAAAGATATTTGAGACCTTTTGGCCAACTAACTTTTTCTTTTCTTTTGCTATTTTGCAGTCTCGAACTATAAAGGGGTATTATGGCGGAGCACATGGAATATTCTGATCACATGGAATATTTACCGGGACAAATTGAATTTACTTGCATCATCTATTTTGTTTTTTCATTCGTTTGTTGTTACATTTTACTGTCTCATTCTGCTTGTGATCGTTAATAACTTAACATGTGGAGTTGTGACTAATGTGTTTAAGCTTTGTTGCAATTAGATTGTACATATGCTTGAAAATGTTTGAATTTTTTAACTTTATCCGAATTTTGACCATTCCTTGAGTGATACCCGTAACACACAATCTTTATAATGAAGCAAAACTTCAAGTGGGGATTTACATATTTCAAAAAAATCAATTCTTTTCTTATTAAGTAATTTTTTAAATTATTATTAATCTTTTCCAATAACGTAAAACGGTTTGGAAGCTGGGTTTGGATACTCGGGTTGAGCGAAACCGGCTTTGCGTTTTGGGAACCGGTTCGGTTCGGTATTAACGGGTGTTTTTTTTTTTTTTTTTTTTTTTTTTTTTTTTTTTTTGTGATGTGGTGGTGTATATACTATAAACTGATTAACCGTATCAGAATTTAATTGATGTACAAAACATAAGATATTACATAACGATTATACACAATAAAGAACATACTTAAAGGCAATACAACAAAAGATTAGAAATACAACGACAATACTAGTGTAAGGGTTAACCATCGTGACCTGAGACCTCCTCCATTCCATGTTTGGTCATCTTCGGCTGCCGCTGCTCGATAATCACGCGACGTGTTCTCCTGATGACAAAGAGTATCGCCTACTAGCATCTAACGCAATTTCTTGATCGGTAAAGTTGAGTGGCTTCATTTTGTTGCACCTCGTATTAAAGACTCCTTATTCAACGTTAAGGGTTAGTAGTTCAAGAGGAGAGGTGTTTTGTTTACGCGCATGACGCGTCTAAGGTTCCTTTATGCACTAATGCACATCTCTAAAGATTCCGGAGTTAGTCGTGTTCTTCGGATTGTCACAAAACAAACTACACACTGTTGAAAATGCTGATTCAGATGCTACACGATAGAGCCTTGGAACACTTAATACTACTCCATTGGCCATGCGTGATAGAACGGAAAGATTGATTTTCCTGTGATTTCCATACACCCAGAAAAATCATAAGATGCTCAGAAAGTGCCTATGGGCTTAGAAGTCCTGAGACTAAAAAGATCTGGTTTGGTATTGCTCTACTCGGAGGACATTGTAGGATCACCCCTTGATTCTTTTTTTTTATGTTGGTTTAAACCGTGTAACAAACGAGCATAAGGTCTCACAACTCACCCCTGTTGAAGAACCACCCACACAACGTTGTTGTTGAGTCTGGTTAGTACCATATTTTGTATTAATAAAGTATTTATACTAAACCTTGGAAAGATTCGTGCGAAACCAATCCAATGACCTAGTTGCAAAACCATCATCTTCAAACTACAAGTCCCTACTTTCTATTTCAATAAGAAAGTCTACCCCGGCGGATACATTAAAGACAGGATTTAAAGCGGCCTGAAACAAGTAATTTTCGATGAGATGTTTTCAAAATACTTCTTAACGTTTTTTCTTTCATTGGTTGAACCATACAGATTGATCAAACACCCCCCTCAAGTT
Source organism: Tanacetum coccineum (assembly GCA_026074375.1). NCBI lineage: Eukaryota > Viridiplantae > Streptophyta > Magnoliopsida > Asterales > Asteraceae > Tanacetum > Tanacetum coccineum. Next base: position 9,855 of record BQNB010171870.1, read on the forward strand.
CTTAATCAGATATTTGCAACTTATGAAAAAAAGCTGTTGAAGTACCAATGGAGATGTTGGGTAGTAAACCCCCGACAAAATAACCGTAGCATTTTGAAACACTTCAAGTAATGGGTTTAACGATTCAATAAGAACCCAATATTCATCCGGAAATTTTTTAAACCTTCTACCATTCTTAGTGGACCAAATGTCATGAAAATACGCCAACGTCATTTTCTGTTTCAAACCACTTTCGAACATTTCAAAAAGTGGAGTTCCATCGATGTTTTTCAACGTCCAATTTGGTGAATAACATGGTTTTTCTGCAGCCTTACAGATTTAATATGCGTTTTCGCGATTCTTTATATCACCAGATTGAAAACATGCTTTTAACATTTAGTTTGAAAGACTCTTTCATTTGATTAATTATGGGGACCTTGGTAAACCAGATTTGCTTACAAAACAAGTTTAATGATGTGTGCAACACATCGTCTTGTGATAAAACCTTACCCCATGGTGGGGTTGTATTTTAAGCTCTAGTTGATCATGACGACTTGTGTTATGCTTGCATTATCGCAAAGGTAATTGACATAATTTTGTTCTTTCATACCATACATGGACAAAGACTTTTTCTACATATAACTTTCAAGTTTTGCCTACCCGAGTGAACATGACGAAAATCTTTCGAACGGAAATGAACCCGCTTAATATTTGCAAGTACTAGGTTCAATCCATTGTGGCCGGTCAAAGGGATTATCACACATGTAGAAGAAAACCAGGCAAATTTATCGAGCGAAGCGGTCCAATATGTCAGTTGTTAGGTTGACTCTTATTATTTATGTTAGCAAACCATATTTGTTGCTTGTTTTACGGTTCTCTACCATAATTTCATGTGCATCTAGTTTGAGAGTTAGAAACGACTCTAATGAGTGTATCTTGGTTGCATAGTGTTCTGGAACACCCTCGTTGTCTGCTCGTGGTTGAATGGTAACCCTCTTTGAATCACCAAACTCGCGAATTGTTCACGAAGATAATCCGGATTGTACATGAAAATTTGCCCATCTCGCCCCATCGACGTTTGCCCCGCTTCTGGATTCTGATTCTGCTGCGCCTTTAATACTTCACAATGCGAATGAGTTATATGATTCTTCAACGTCGTGTTGGAACCCTCCGAGAAGAAATGAAAGCAATACTTGCATTGAGTGAGTTTTTATACCGTTGGTCATAATGCACATGTTGAAGTCTTTCCAAACTTCGGGGGTTCGATTGGTTGGTATGATTTCACGAATTGTCAGTGCACTTGTTGAACCAGCACCGGTGGTAGTTGAGGCGGATTCACTTGCCATTGAGGTGGATAGGTTTTTGAATTTGCTTAAGAAGGATTGTAAGGTTAACTGTAAGTTGTGATTTACAATGTACATATAACAAGTGTATTTATAGCACAAGAAAAAATCATAGTTAGGATAAGAATTAAGAAAGAGGTGATTCCTAGGGTTCCGCCATTGTCTCAAGATAAGATATGAAATGATAAGAAAATCAGAAAAAAAGGGTGATTTCGGACGTCTCAATTATCCTCACAGAAATCGGGGTCGGGGTCCAAACCGTGGTCGATAAACACGGTTGTCAAACAGGCTCATTTTCGGTGGAAAGCCGAATCCGGTTCCAAACCGCCAGGTTTGGCCAATAAGAATCCCGGAACGTGTTGTCAAAAACGGGATTGACCGGTTCGGTTTCCGGGTTTTGACCCGGTAACGCCGGTTTGGAACCGGTTTTTATTCGCCCATTCTCTACCCGTACAACACACAATCTTTATAATGAAGCAAAACTTCAAGTGGGGATTTACATATTTCAAAAAAATCAATTCTTTTCTTATTAAGTAATTTTTTAAATTATTATTAATCTTTTCCAATAGCGTTTTATTATAAAAGCCTTATAATTCCTCATTTAGCAAAAGTTTTGTCAATTCGTTTTAATTTTTTTTTTTGATGTGCAGGCGGGTGATCCAAAAGTATTAAGGTTCTATGTAAATTAAAACTCACACAAACAAAACCTAATTACCCTGAATAAAAGAACTATCCTCTTCCGAAACCTAAATCAAAATTGTTAGAGGCCCTAACCCCTCGAATATCATAATTGCGTAGATTTGCAAAATTTAAGATAGGATGCTTTGGTGATATCGCCAAGAGATGGTTATTGTTATTTTGACCCGATGGAGTTATGAGACTAGCATATATTCCTACTAACGTGATCCCCATTACTTCAAATATGTTCTACACTATGATATATTGCTCTGATGTTTTTTTGTGCAACGTCGAAATGGTCATGAGGTAGTGGGATCGTTTGGATTGTTACAACCTCTAGCAGATGGTTTTAAATTGATTATAAAAGAACCTTTTTCACAAAGTAGTGCAAATTTCTCCCTTTTTAGAATGACTCAAGTGCCTACATTTATGTTAAGTCTGGTCGCTCGGGCCGTTGTACCTTGGAACAGGCTTAGTCAGAGATTCAAAGAGTTGGGTTAGCGATCCTCCTTAATAGAGTCGGGAAAAGGATAGATAAACAGAGTCGGGGTTATAGTAGTGACCAGTTTAGTTAGAACTTACCTTTCATTTCATCTTTGTCTTTCAGTCCATTCAATTCAACAATCAGTTTATACCTTAAATTAGTTGAAAGAATAAGATATGATTCTTAATTTTGGTAAGATTTTGGGTTCCATGTCTAATTTTTTTACTTCTACTTCAATAACATTAATGTTTTCGATTATATTAATTGCTTTTTTGGCCCATAGTTAATTTTGTAAATTATGTTTTTTTATAGTGGATTTATATTGAATTTGTGTATTGTTGATGTTTATAGGATTGAAAAGATTCAATGATAAATCTAAATAGGATATATGAGTGAATTGATGACGTAGGGTTTAGTGATATGCGTTGATTGCGAACCGAAGTTTTACAATCCCCTAGGCAGTGTACCTAATCGTTGCAGTGTAGTATAGGCAATACTCGGGGTTGTTATCGTTCTCAAGGGGAATAGTTTAGGTAGGGTCGAATCGAATGTCACTAAGGTCTAAGGGTTGAGAGAAGATTGTTTTGTATTTTTATATATTTTAGAAAGCAAGTAAAATCTCGGGTTTGAAAGGGGGTTTAATTAAACTAATTAACTACTAATTCAATTTAAATCTAAACTAACTATGTGGAAACTCGTATAGGTAAACAAACGTGTTCACTTAATCATGCACTACTTCTTAGTTCGCTCTTTCTAATCATATTCCCAGTCACCCTTGCGATGTAATGTGTAAGTATTTCCTAATTCATGAACGAATTACACGAACCCGCCATCTATGCAATATTCCGTTAAGGCAACGCACAAGTAAGGTAGTATGAAAACTATTACAAGGCCTCTAAGAGTATATTACATGCATTCAAACACTTAAAAGGCGATCAACTATATTAGGGCAAGGTAGTATGAAGAAGACTGCGATAGTATCCTTTCTACACAATCACGTTTCCCTAGACGTCTTCACAAGCAATTAAGAAGTTAGTTTTCTAGAGCCTAACGTGCAAACCTGATTCGTCAGATAGTACACACTTATATAGCAACCCTAATACAGATCCTAACCGAATGCCCTTGACCAAGGCAAAAGGTCAGATTCCACAAAAGGATGAAATACACAAGAAAGAATCAAT
>BQNB010171872.1:0-13519 GCA_026074375.1 Tanacetum coccineum
AGATACAGTAAATCAAGTAAATTAGGAATGATATCAAAGATTTATTACAAACGTAGCGCGCACTTTAAGGAATCCAACCTAATACGCCGTATCAACCTTGCTGGATACGGCGTATCAAGTATTTTTTAGCAACTATAAATAGAAGACTCAGAAATAAGTTTTCAGTGTGCAATATCATATTCTTTATACCATACTCACTGAAGATGAAATTCTGAAGAGAAGATCAGCCACCAAGGTCAAGCATCGATCACGAATCCATAGAAGAAATCGTGTAATTCTTACTCTCTTAATCGTTTGATTTTAGTTTGATTACGCTTTTATAATTACAATGGTTGTGGGCTAATACCCTTGGGTATTAGCCATCTTAATGAAAGTTCTATGTTTGGTTTGTTGTAAAAATTGATTTCTTAATTTATCGTTGATTGTTTAATTATGTTTATCACCTCATACTTGTTTATGTGTTTGAATACGTGACCTATCATTCAACTGGGTCTAGTGATACAGACCAAGTAATCTAGATACCAGGATAGCTCTCCATATCGTGTTTCATATGTCTGGACCAATAGGATCACAAATAATGTTTTGTCTTTGTCTTTGAATTATGAGCTTAGTTGGACCGGTAGGTGACCCGTTTATACTTCAGCAATCATGCTCTTAATTTACTGATAAAGATTGGAATAGTGGACTACCAGTATATAAAACACCGTCAAACAATAAGTAGGTAAAGTCCCGTTGGGCTAAGGTTTTAACAGGATCACCACTGCTTTAATTCTCTAAGATAGATTATAATTAAACTAAAGGATGCTTTATGCGGATGCGTTTAATTGTGATAGGATTAATCGTGTCTAGGTCTTAGGATGATGTCCCGCCTAAGTCTTAAGAATGATATGCCGCTTCGAGATAAGTAAATCATTGCACTAAAACAAAACAAAAAACCAAATTGAACCAGATGTATATGGCTTAATACAGTTTTCAAATTATTTGGCTTTGTTACGCTTTTCTATCTTCTAAGCTTCCTCTTTTATGTTTATTGTGTATTGAATTGGTATTTGTTTCCACCAAACATGTGCCAGTCTCTCAGGCTGAAAAAACCCCCATATCCATAGACAATGTACGTAGCATAGGTTTAACCAGTAAATAAACTAATTAAAATACTGATAGAATATAGGATTAAATTTCCACTCTTAGTGTTCGAACACCTACTTACTCCGCGAACTCTATCTTGACCGGGTACACTGCTCGTTAAAGTGTTGTTTTAGGTTTGTCGGCTAAATATAAATTTAAAACTTGATAATCAAATAATTGACCCTATACGACAGCACATCAGTCTTCAAAGATGAAGAAAAGCACTGCTATCTTAGTTTATAGTTGCAGGATTACATTGCCTTATCTGGATGTTATGCTCAATCCTATGGATGAGATCACAACTGACAGATTATGGGTTTGCATTCAACAATATCCCTCTATACTGTGATAACAATGGTTGTGTTATTTCTCTTGTTGTAACAAGTCCAACACTCATAGAATCCAAGCACATCGACGTCAGATATCACTTTTATCAAAGAGCAAATTGGAAAATGTGTGGTTTGAGTCTTACTTCGTCAGGATAGAATCAGTAGGCAGACATCTTCACCGATAGTCGTAGGCAAGGGAAATATTGGAATTTGTAATCTGCCGGCTTTTGGAATGAACAGTATGTCTCAGAAAAACACTTAAAGTCTGGAAGAAAGAGGAGAGTAGTGGTGGACAATTTCATGTTTAGGTATATTTTATATCATTAAAACCAAAAAAGATTTTTCATTTATTATATTTTCGCAAATTTTACAAAAGAAAATACAAATATAAAAATCATAAAACCAAATAAACACACTCAAAAATCAAAAAAAGATTAAAAAATATGTTTCAAGACATGTCTTCTATAATCGATAATATTTACGGCTTGTAGAAATGTCATTTAATAACTGACATGGGGTGTTAATATAGTCTCAATAGCAGGAAGTTATCAATGTTTTCAAACATGTCAATCGGTCTTGCAGTTATTTCAGACTTCGTAAACCGGTCATCATCTTAAAGGTCAAGTATATCGTAAAAAGTAACTTGACCTTTAGTTGAAATTCAGTTTCTTGAGCATGATTTAATCATAAATCATGCAATGGCTTGTGTATTCTTTGTACAACAACCCGGGCTTATCTCAAATGAGTGTACTGTGTGATTTATTTTTCAAATAGGAGAAATTTATTTTTAGTGGTGTTGTTTTCAAAAACAGCAGTGCTTTTAGGTAATTACTAAAAAGATATTAGAAGATAATTTAAACGTCAAACGTAGGGACTACAACTCTTTTAAATAGAAACGGGTCTGTGTTTGATAGGGAAAAAAGTGCTACAAATAATCTTTTTAAAAAATTGTCTTGCAAATAATATCAAGGAATAATCAAAAAAGATTTTTAACATTGACGGATCATCATTTAAAGGGGAGTTAATTTATTTTAACTCAAATGGTCTTTAAAGGTCATGTGTTGTAAACTTTAGGGACTAGAATGCAAATTAAGAGCTTACGCCTCTAAGTTAGGAAATACAAGGACCAATGTTTCCTATTCCCATTGTTGTTAAAAGCTTAGGAAAGTGTAAATGAAAATGAAAGCCAAGTCATACCACAAGGACTATTTTTTCCAAAATTGCAAACTTCTGAAATGATAAACAAATGGGCGGAATATTTGAGTGTCATAAACTTAAAAACACTTATTCCTCCTCTATATATATACGGATAAAAAATTTCCAAGAATCAAAAGTTGTTTTCAAGGCTAAATGGTAAACAAAATCTTGCTCCTAATCCTCTAAAATTCTACTTCTGTACAATGGAATTTGATTACTTCTCATAGAAACACTCGAAAATCTTTAAAAAGCCAATTAGGGTTCATAAGATCAAAAGTTGTTTTAAGGGAAATTAACCATGGGGTAAATAGATGTTAGGGGATAGATAAGGTATGTTTGAAACAGTTTTGATTAGGGATAACATATTTGTGAGATATGAATTATCTTAGGTCCCAAAATCATGCGAAATTTTTAGAGATGTTCATATGGTTTTGAATTTGTGTTCTATGTGTGTAGGAATGTTGTCTTTATGATTTTAGGATTATCTAATTTGCCTTCTAGGAACTCTATGTGTATGGCCTTCATTGTTCTTGCCCACAGATTAAGTCGAATAAGAGTGTTTGGATGAGAATTTTCCTAGGTGAAGTTCTTCTAACTTGAATGTAGTCAAATAGGCATGCTTTGAATGAGTTTTGATATTTTGTTGTCCAAAATAAGATGATAAGCCCTTGTGTAAGATCTAATTCATAAAATATGTCTTGATATATGGTATAAATGTTTCAAATTGCTTGACATTTGATCCTTTCTTGTTTGTTGATTGTTTAAAATAATTAATGATGTGTTTAAATTGTTTGTGTTTGTCTTAGTGATTTGAACCCGTGGAAATTATCTAAGTGATCCATAGATACCTTTGTTCATACCCGCGGATTATCCAAAGTTAGGATTCTTCGTGAAATATCAGGTAAATTGTAATCCTGCGGAATACCCAAGTGTAAACCTGTAGAATACACAGGTCGTAATCCCACAAAAATACCCTGGTGCAAACTACCGGTATACCCAGGTTTTACCTGCGGATTATACCCAAGTTATAACCGCGGATACCAAGTCCATAACCGAGAAATAACCCAGGTTTCAACCCGGCCGAATACCTAGGTTAATTAACCGCGGGAACATCCAGGTATTAAACCAGCAGAATACTAGGGTTATGCGTGGAACTAAAAATTCATAATTAATCCCGCAGATTAAACTGATATGACAGTTTGACTTTGATTAACTCAATTACCATACAGTTGACTATTTGACCATATAGTTGACATGTTGACCATAGTGTTGACCTGTTGACCAAAAGTTTACATAGACCATTGACCAAAGTTGACTTTCTCGATTTGAGTTTAAAGCGAGCTTATATCTACTTAAAACATAATCATTAATCTATCAAAATCAAACACATAACAGAATAATCAATCCAATCTATGACATATATATGTGTATTATATATAAATTAGATTGACAAACTCTTAGCAGAATCATGTAACAAGAAAATTAACAACAAGCTGCTCTAGATGAAGCATTGGTTCCAATTAATGATCAAGTGAAAATTAGTGCTAGCAATATGAGGATTGATCCATTGAAGAAGCAAAAGGATCCCTCTTATCAGATCTCTTTGGATATCATCAAGAAGTACTCGTGCTACAATGCCTTTCTCATCACAGCTGATGTTCCTCAGATATACATGCAGCAGTTTTGGTACACCATTCCAAGGACCAAGTTGACGAGACCTATTAGTTCCAGATTGCAAATCAACACTTTGAAGTCGAGTCTGAGCTATTTCGTGAGATGCTTAAATTACTCCAAAACTTCCCAATCAAGTGTTTGTTGAGCCACCTCTCACAATGAATGGTCTTCTTGTTAAGTAAATGGGTTACAAGGCTCGTTGACACTAGTCTCTGAAATGTTACGTCGGATCTAATGTATCAGCCTTGGAGAAACTTTCTTGACATAATCAATCGGTGTTTTTCAGGGAAGTCTTCCAGTTTTCTGAGTTTGAATGAATTGAGGTATTCTTGATTAGGTAAGGTTTGTTTACAAGATGAATGTTGATTATTGCTATGCTGATTTTGGGAAGATTCTATTAGATTGATTGGCAAAAGACAAGGTGCTCATAATGATTTCTTTATACTTTGCGTGTTTTTTTGGGTTGGCTGGGTATGATTATCTACGTGGTCGGGAGGTTGTGTTGTTATAGGGCGTGTGCTGTAGTTGGTGGCGGGTTTAGCTAAGTGGATTGTCTGGGTTTTTTTGTACCAATATGTGTGGTGATTGATCTAATTGGTGTTAAACAATTTTGTTAGATAAGTTTGTGTGCATAATATTTTCTCTTTTCAGGAGGGAAATTGCTATAAGGTTTTTTTTATTTCTAATAAATTAATTTTCATAATTTTTCGAATTCAAATGGAATGTTTTTTTTTTTATTTGTTTTGTTGTCTTTGTTTCGGTTATTAGGAAGCTTTTAGCGTTGCTTAGTTTAAAAGGTTTTCTTTTTTTGTTTATGTATTACATAAAATTCTTGTTGATGAATCCTCCTAGTATTTTCATAAATCTTTTTCGGTTTTGTGTTAAATTTTTTAAAATTTCAATGTTTTATATCTTAAGACTTTTCGAACTGGTATTTATTAATAGGCTATTAAGTGGGTAATATACCCGGGTTCATGTTTTTGTAATATTCTAGTTTAACTTTAGGCTGTTTGGCGCCGTAGTAAATTTTATTTCATGTGGTCGTCGGGTTGATTTATTATTAGCTATGCTTAATGTGTTGAGTTCTTGTGTTTTAGTTTAAATTAATATTTAGTAATAATGACTTGATTTTAAATTTAGGTCCGTTAAGGTACAACTTAATATGATTTTTAGTCATTTTTTGAGACACTTTTTAGTTTATTTAGGGTTTATTCTCTTTGAGAGGTTTATTTCCAAATAATTGGTTTTATAAGGTCACTAATTGTTTAATACTTGAAATAAAATATTTTTGAGCAATGTTTTGAGATCAAAGCTGAAAAGGGCTTGGCAAATGTACTAAATAAATCACTTCATTAATTGTCTTCTAGATTTGACTCTATTTTCTCCATTGTTTAAGCGTATTGTTGCGAAGTCGAGAAAAACAAATGCCTTATCCTGCTTCACCAAAAGTCATTCATCTATCACTTCCTTACAAAACACAACATTTTCCCAAAAGACAATAACTCATTATCTACGCAATCAAAATATGATCTGTTCTGGGAAAATTTAAAGTTTGTTAGCAAGGTGAGGAAGAGCACACAGATGTTATAGATTGGTCTATTCCAGAACAATGATGAATGAAGAAGATCATGGAATCAGATCATTATATGAATTACCTTGGGCTTTGTCAACAAACACGGAATTACTAAAAGAAAGAGGGGGGGTAGTGTCGTTAAAGGTAGGGTGGACGAGAGTCGGGGATGTAAAGGGGGGGGAGGGAGGTGGGGGTTACGTAGTTAGGAGAGTGTAAAGGTTGGTTTATTGGTATTTAAGGTAAAGGCAAAGGTCAGGAGCAAAAGAAAAAAAAAACAGGAGAAGAAAAAAAAAAAGGAGATAAGGGGAAAGAAGAAGCCTGATGATATATATGAAAGAGGGGGTGGGTAGTTAAAGGCAAAGGAAAGAAACTAATGGGTAAGGAAAGAAAACCTAAATGCAGATATACAAGAAGAAAAGAGGGAAGACGAAGTCTATAGCAAAGTTGAAGTATGGGGGTGTTGTTCCAAGAAAGAAAAGTTCTATTACTGCTAATGACAACATACTTCCAGATCCTGATGAAGCTCTTAAGTTAGGTAAATCTATCAGCTTAACTGAAGCAGATGATCAAGAAGAAGAATGTCATCTGCATGAAACACATGCTCGACTTGTCACTAAAAAGGAAGCAGATACTGCAGACTCTAAAGAGACAAAATGATAGATTGTAGGAATGAACATGGATACGTAGATAGGACTGATGTCGTCATTAGCAGACCATATTCTTAAAAGAGATAGTGAAAGAAGTTTGGATCACTCTAAGAAGGAAAAATGGTATTGAAACTTTTTCTGTTAACTGCAAACTAATCTTAGACACGAAGAAGAATAAGATGAGAGATCAAGGAGGGGTAGAAGAAGAAGGAAGAATGAAAAAGCAACAAAAGGCTGTGGTAGGGACGAAGCCTTACCGAAATTCCAACAAAATCTTAATGACCCAAGTGAAGGACTGGAGTTAAATCCATTAGGGTTTTTCTCGATGATGTTAAGAGATGATTTCGGTAGTTAAGCAGCTCATTCTCTGGATAGTAATTGAAACTGAAAAGAACATATCTAAGTGACAAAGAAATTAAGGATGATATAACAAGAAGCTGAAATATAAAAGTGATTGCTGTAAAAGAAGTAGTTGAAAAGAAGATAGATAGCCGAAAGAAGTGAAAGCTTAATGAAGAACTGTTTGTGGAAAGTGACACTAGCTTATGAAGAGAATGTTTGGGAAAATGAACTGCTGTGGATGATCATGCCAATGTTGACCAAGCAGGGGTTTCTAATTCCTGAGATCAGATGGAAAAAAACCTAAGCCAACACCACCCACCAACTCCAGTCTCACACTAGCTTCTGCTAAATACGATAACCAGTTTTGTTGATCCCACTTCAATAGATCTTGAATTCCTTAGCTTGTGTAAGGTTTAGTTATACAAGATAAATCCTACACAACTATAGTCAGAAGAAACTTTTGTTTGATAATACTAAGATTATGAGGAATTTTAATACTTTAATATAAGAAGAAGTTCTTCAATGTAATAGTAGACCACAAGAAACTTAATTTGTAATTACATAATTAATAAAAGCTCCCATATTATTTATTACAAATAAACGCGGTATACTCTCCTAGTTATTGGGTTACAAGATCTTTTATTAATGCCTATGACCAATTTATGATTGACTCGTTTTGATACTGTTGATACATAGAAATTCTATACCCTTGGTCCTCCTTTTATACACAAGGAGTCCTTTTAGGATTACATGATTTTTCACTTGTAGTTTGCTTGATCGGCTTTAACATATTACTGTATACGTTTCGTTGGTTGTTAAAAGAGCGCTGGATCTTATCCCTTAAGCAAGCGGATCTTTGCACGAAGCAATTGTGCTTGTTCATTTCTGCAGTTGAATCTTTTTCATGATGGGAGTTAAGGCTTCTCATTGAGGTTGGATTATTGGGGTTATTGCCTGAGCATCTTACTGGGGACAAGCAGATTAACTTAATTTGTATGGGGGCGGATGGCTGCTCCTGAAGTGGTCGTTGGGTCACGAGTGGTCGAACGTGCGTGCTGTTCGTACATTTACTTTAAGCTTTAGCTAGACTAAAACATTACTTAACAAGTAGTATTATACACTAGCATAGTAACTTACACTAGGCTGTAGCTAATAGCAGTACTAACTTACTTAGCATATTTTTCATTAAGATTATAAATCACTAAAACTTATGCATCGCAGCAATAAATGTAAATACCCTTAAAGAGGTAGTTAATATGTAAGTTAACTTCAAAAAGGCTTTCTAATCCCAACACATCCTTCCCCTTAATACTTGATATGTATCTTTCAATATCATTATCAAAGTTTTCTTCATTAAAAACTTCATCAATCACCAGGAGGATGCTTACAAACACTTCATTGTTTCTTGAGCTGAGCTGCTTTGTCAATAAGTTTTAAGTAGCTGTGATAACACAGTTCATGGCATTGTAGCAGGTTTGTTGAAAGTTCCTATTCAGCATCTTTGTAATTGTTGCGGGTGTGTCAATGGTGGATTAGCTCTTCGTATTATCATAAAGATTTGATTAATGTCATTGAAACCCTTTCAAGTGTACTTTCATGATTAAAATACATTTCCAAACTCATCACTTTTGTTTCTAGTTGTTTCCTCCACACTGGGTTCTTCTTTATTTTGCTTTTAAATTCATTGTTTTAGATCTAAAACCCATAGTACTCTCTCATTTCCTCTTTGGTCTTGTATATCCAATGCTTTAGATTTTACTAATTTCATACAGAGTTTCCAAATCTTCCCTGTCAAAACTTTTAAGCATCTAAATCATTAATGAGTACCTCTTTAAATTTCCATCAGCTCTTATGATTTGATAGTAGCCAATCTTTCCTTCTTTAATGATCTTCCAATCAACAATGCTTGGAGGCTTAGTAGCTAAAGGTATAGCATCAACTGCTACTTCCTCTTCATCAGGAATGACTTCCATCATACTTTGAAGCTCAGCTGTTTTCTAGTATCTATTAATCCACCTTCTGCTTCTTTGCATTCTCTTGTTCTAGCTCATCACCCGCTCTTTTTGAACTTTCTTATTTTCTTGTCTCACCGCCTTTCTTTTCTTATCTCACTGCCTTCTACCAATTCTGTATCTATGTCTATAAATGTATTTACCCTTTTCATAGCTTTCTTAAATAATTCTTAAACATTGGCAAAGGACTTATTCTTCAAATATTTAGGCTTCCATCCTGCCATGTTTTCCAGATAAGTAGTCATGATACTTCTTTGTTGAGCTTTGGTAGGTAGTTTGTTCCTCTTTTCCTCTGCTCTTTTAGCTGCAAAGAATTTTCTTCTTTTCTCTAAGAGTTGTGGAAACAGTTTAGCCCTTTCTTCAATGGTCAACTCTTCTTGTTCTCTTGCTTGCAGTCTTTCAGCTAATAATTGATCAGCCTCAATCTTTGCCTGAATATCATTCTATTCTTCAATTAAGGCAACATTAGCTTCATCTTTTTCCCTTGCAAGCCTTACTTCATCATCAAATTCAGCTTGTCATCTTATAGCTTCTTGTTCATCAAAGCTGATTTGATCTTTCTTCTTCATCTTCAAAGGATCTTCAACCATTATACCTTTACGTTTGTCCTTTGAAGGAATTGTTGTGGTTGTTGTTGTTATTGATTCACTTGGCTCTTGCATAACAACCCCTTTTATCTTGGGTCTTGCACTCTTCAACTCTGCCAGTGTTTGAGCCAAAGTAAGTTCAACATTAGTTATTGTAGCAGCAGTTGGACTGACAGTACTAACTTCAACATTAGCAGTAGTAACTACTTCACCAACGGTAGTAACTGGATCAGCAGTACTAACTTCCTTTTCAGCCATATCATGTACTGCAAACACTTCTTCATCATTAAGAACACTTGTGTCAAACATCAAATCATCATCATGCCTCCCCTGAGTTTCATCAACCAAAGTAATCTCTGCATATGCATCAATATCATCAATTTTTCTCCCCTGTTTGGATGCATCCTCCTGATCACCCAAACTAGCTTCATCAGAGGAAACTACTCTTGTAGATCTACCAATCTTGTATAATCTTTTAAGCTTGTGAGTTCTTGACCCTCCTTTCTTCTCTAACCTCTTGACTCTCTTCTTTAAACTTGTAATCTCCTGAGCTTGAGCAGTCTTTGTGTTCTCCAGGTCAAGCACTCTTTGTTGCAATTTGGTACAAAAATCCATCAATTCCTTAAGTTGCATACTAGGCTCCTCAGTGACAGCCTCATCTGCTATATTTGTAGGATCACTAGGAACACTAGACTGAGGTGCCTGAGTGTCCTTCTCCTTAGGCCTCCTAGACTTTTGTTTCCTTTGGGGTTGAGATGATGATGGTTGAGTAATGATGGGTGTGTGATGGGGATCAGTTGGCATGTCTGAACCTTCACCCATTTCTTCTTGAGCTTGAACCACCATTGTTGGAAATAATGGTGTTACTCTACCAGAAAAGTCTTTTCCTTGCCTCTTCATATTAGCAAAAATCTTCTTTGTGTGTGAGGGTGCAATATAAATCCTGTTGTGAGTTGCCATCCCTTCTAGTTGATTATTCAAAAAGACTTGTACAAATCTTGGATACATCAAGAATTTGACAGCACTATCCAAGTTTTTCACCATGCTTTCAAAAATATACTTGGAAAAATTGAACTTTTGGTTTGTGGCTAAACAGATAATTGCAGAGGCCATAGTGCTACTAAATTCATTCCATTTTAAGCCATTAATCTTTTCTACATAAACAGACTCATTTTTTTTTATAAAATTCAAGTATTTCTTCTACAAACTGTAAACCTGTTTTATAAGCTACAACCATTAACTCAGATTTCTCAAACCTTTTCAATAGTTGTTCATATTGAGATTTAAGCACTTTAACAATTTCAAGACAAGATTACAGATGAAGATCTCTTTTACAATTGGCCTTCAGTAACATCATTCTTTTTCCCAATCTATCTTGGGCTTGTAAACTGAACCTCCCCATATTAAACCGTTTTTGCACGTGGTTCAGTAGACCAGAACTGTTCAATGCACGATGTATATATAGTAGGATTGACGGTTAAAGCATACTTTATTGTGTGTGCATTAAGAAAATCTACTATCTGCTCAAATCCTTCACTTTCAGCAGATTTAGTCAAAAACGCGACTAAATTATGAGTATCAGCAAATTATAGGGTCGTCATTGTGTTGGGTTTTGATGATAAATGATGAAATTGAGTTAGGGTTTATGATTAGAGAGTATATGAAAGATTGAAATCGATTTTTTTATTAAATGTTTGAATGACAAGCCTTTAATCGGCCTGTATTATCGAAACTACCCTCAGGCAGAAGCATTAACGCTTCACAGCAGTTGTAAGTTATGCCTAGCAACATTAACTTTCAACTAGCAGTAGTAAGTAACCCAGCAGTAGTAACTCAATAGTAAGTTAAGCATAACATCATTAACTTACAACTAACAGTAGTAAGTTATGCCTAGCAGCATTAACTTTCCTTAGCAGCAGTAAGTTTATGCCTGGCAGCATTAACTTTGAATCACCAGCATTAACTCCAATTCCTTTCTAATCAGTTTTTCCATCATCAAATTAATATTTTAGCTCACAAAATCTCTCTGTCTTTTTTTATTTCTCTCAATTCTTTTAACTCACAATTCTCTCTGTCTATTTTTAATTTCTCTTAATTCTTTTAGCTCACAATTCTCTCTATCTGTTTTTGATTTCTCTCAATTCTTTTAGCTCACAATTCTCTCTGTCTGTTTTTACTATATTCAACTCTCTTTCTGTTTTTTAGCTTACATATTCTCTCAATTCTATTACTCACCAAATCACTCTATCTGTTTTTATCACACATTTCTCTTTCTGTTTTTATTCTCACCATTTTCATAATCAATACCTTAAAGATTGAGCATTCCAATACTAGCAATCAGATATTGAAATCTACTTACATCAAATGCTTTTGTAAGCAAATTTGCAACATTCTTGTTAGTATGAATCTTGATCATTTGAATTAGCTTCTTTTCTGGAATCTCTAATAAAGTGATGTCTAATCTCAATGTGCTTTGTTTTTGAATGAAAAACAGAGTTCTTAACTATGCATATAGTACTCTCATTATCAATATAGATCTTTGTATGCTTAATGGTTTATATCCATAATCAAGTATATTGAATTTTGAATCACTGCACTTGGCCACAACAACTTGATAGTAGCTACATATTCAGCCTCTGTTGTGGAATTAGCAACCACAGTATGCTTCTTACACTGCCATGAAATCAATCTGCACCCAAGAAATTAACAACCTCTTGTTGTAGACTTCCTAATCCATGCTTATGCTCCAGTCATATCTATCACGTGTATGCTACCAAATAAAAGGTGAAATCTTTTGGATACAAATGCCCAATTTTGGTTGACCCCTTTTAAGTATTCTAAAAAAATCTTTTCACAAACATGGAAGATGTGATACTTTTGGGTTGATTTGTATCTTTGCACAGGACACTCACTGTGTAAAAATAATATCAGTCTCTGAAAAAAGTAGATACATCAATTGAACCATCATGATATACTATACATGAAACATCCAATTTCTTCACCATATTCATAGTGGAAACTAGAGGGGGGGGGGTTGAATAGTTTAAATGTTTGTTTTACGTTTCAAAGGTTTACTTTCAAAAATCTATAGATCCGAGTTTAATATGTTCAAATCAAAATCACAATATGGAAACAAGCAATATAATTCAACTAAAACACGATATACAACATTATTAATGTAAGAGATAAGGAAAGAAACAACCCAAACAAAGGACACCAAAGATCTTTTATAGTGGTTCGGCTACGAATCACCTCTTCGCCCTACTCTACTCCCTGAGTATCCGACTCAAGATTTCACTATGTCAACAAGCTCCTTTTAGGTGGAGAAAACCATTTACACGTCGCTTACGTTATTTTCTGACACTAAGCTAAATGTCGAGTCCTAATCTTAGCTAGATAGAACCCCAATCTACCCACTTCACAAAATATACACACTCACAAAGATCTAATAATCGGATCTACACAATATCCGAATCACACAAATACACAATATAAATACAATAGAGTTTTGGTACTTAGAAGAAAGGAGGATAGATCACTAATTAACACTTCGTTTCTTGACGAATACGAGTGTTCTTCTCTTTCACTTGAATGAGATGGAAGAGATGAGAAGAAGAGATCATCTTACTTGAAACAAGATCTAAGTATGTTAGTGATCAAGATATTTAGTGAGAGAAAGAAGGTTTAGAGAGAGAAAGAAAAGACTGAAAAGTTTCGTGCAAAGAGGAATATTTTTCTGCTGGGAATGGAGCAGTATTTATAGGCAGGGAATCCCAACGGCTCTTTGGGGGCGGTCCTGTTGGTCCCTTATATATAAGGGGGCCGCCGCCTAGACTCCGCTCCCTTTTCTGTATTTTTGTAGGGAAGGTTGTATTTGGTGTAGAAGCTTCCGTTTTGGGGTGAGAATTTGAATTTTAAATTTTAAGTTTTTAATAAAACTTTTTATTTTAATTAGAGAATATTTTGTAAATGTATTTTTGAGAAAATACTTTTGTAGAATTAAAAGTGAGGATTAAGAGAAAAATATTTTCTT